>CAUYON010093420.1:0-10087 GCA_963573935.1 Arctocebus calabarensis
AAGTCATCCCAATTGCAGCTTAGAGGCTGGGAGAAAAATTTGGTAACCGGCTGTCCAGACACCCCCTGTATAGTTATGGATTTGGGAGATAAAAGACCAGGATTAAAGAGAAGTACAGAAAAGGTTGCTCCAGTGTCCAAAAGAAGTTTTTTCTCCCGGCGCTCCACTGTAAGGCAAACCTGGGGCTCTTGAGGTGTGATGACACAAGCAGGAGTCATGAGAATTTGCCCCAGGCACTCTCAGTCCAGTTTGGGCTCCGATGGGGTCACTGTCCCAGGAGGCCTTCACGCTGGGGACAAGCCACCCTCCAGGGGTCACCCTTGCATTCTGGACAGGGTCCAGGTGGCTTGCCCAGCCGCTGGTACTGCTGGGGGCAGTCTTCTCTGAAGTGGCCAGTCTGACCACAATGGAAGCACTTGTTTTTCACTCCTCTGGTTTCCCTCTGCCCCTGAGGGTTGCTCATTTGTCAGAGTGCCATGACTAGAGCTGTCATTCTTTTCTGTTCCTTTCTGTCTTTTTCCTCCTTTCTCTCCAGGTCTCAGTTACAAAAGACCGTAGTGGCTGTTTTAAGAAGATTCTCCAGGTTATGATCTGGGACTACAGCCAATTTCTGGAGTTTTCTTTGAATGTCTGGGGCCACTTGAGGGATAAATTTGTCTTTTACAATAAATAATCTGACCCTCTATGGAGTCAGGTGTCAATTGGGTGTGTTTTCTCATTGCCTCCCTAAGTCTCTCTCTCTCTCTCTCTTTTTTGTTATTATTAAATCATAGCTGCATACATTAGTGCAATCAAGGGGTACAATGTGCAGGTTTCATATATGATTTGAAATGTTTTCATCAGACTGTTTAACATAGCCTTCATAGCATTTTCTTAGTTATTGTATGAAGACATTTGTATACTGCATTTAGTAAGTTCCGCCTGTACTCTTCTAAGATGCACTGTAGGTGTGGCCCCACCAATTACTCTCCCTCAATCCCAACCTTCCCCCTTCCCTACTTCCTGTATTCTTGTGCTACAGTTGGGATATAGTCTTAATCTGGAACCTTTAAATTAGTATCATAGTAGGGCTGAGTACATTGGATATTTTTTCTTCCATTCTTGAGATACTTTGCTAAGAAGAATATGTTCCAGCTCTATCCATGTAAGCACGCTCAAAAGTTCTTAATCATCACCATTGTCAACGTTTTCATTACCCTTACAAGAACATTTTCATTACCCCTAAAAGAAGCTCTTCAAGCAACCACTCTCTCCCATGTATCCATTCCTACCCCAGCCCTTGGGCATCACTCCATTCTGTCTCTGTAGATTTATCTATAACTTAGCATTTGGACATTTCACACAAGATCATCCTATGGTCTTTTATAATATAACATACAATCTTTTGTAACTACCTTTACATATAGCATAATTTTTAAATGTTCATCCATATTGCGGCATGTAATCAGCTCTTCACTTTTTTTGATTTCTGGATTTGAATCCATTGAATGAATGTATACCACATTTAATTTATGTATTTATCAGGTGATGGATATTTGGGTTGTTTGTACTTTTGGGCTGCTATTACTGATATAAGAACATTCATGGACATGGGTGTTTTTTTGAGAGGAAATGTCTGTGTTTCTCTTGGGTGCATACCTAGGATTGAAATTGGTAGGTTGGTAACATACTCAACGTTTCAAGGAAGAATCAGAATGTTTTCCAAAACAGCTGCATCATTCCCACCAGTACTGTATGAGGGTTTCAGTTTCATTATACCTTTGCCAACTCTTAACTGTCTTTAACTATGGGCATAATTAAAGTGATATCTAATAGTAATAGTTTGGATTTGCATTTCCATGATGGCTGGGGATGTTGAGTAACCTATTTTTCATTGGGTTACTTACCATTATACTTTATAATGGTATAATGGTCTTTATATTATTGAGTTACAAGGGTTCTTATATATTCTAGATACAATTCCCTTATTAGATACATGATTTGCAAAAATTTTCTTCTATTTTGTAGGTTGTCTTTTTACTTTCTTGATGGTATTGTTTTAAGCACAGCAGTTTTTATTTTAATTGTGTCTAGTTTTTTTTTTCTTCGTGTGAAAAAGGGATCCAAATTCATTCTTTTGGTTATTTCTGTCTAGTTGTCCTAGCATCATTTGTTGAAGAGACTACTCTTTCCCCAAGAAATGGTGTTGGATACATGGGTGTATGTCTGGACTCTAAATTTCTATTCCATTGATCTTTATATCTGTCCTTATTCTAGAACCACACCATCTTGATTACTTTTCCTTTGTAATAGGTAAGTTTTGCAGTCTGGAGTGTTCCTTAGTAGTAAGTTTTGTAGTTTATTCTTTTTCAAGGTTGTTTTTTAGCAATTTTGAGTCCCTTGAATTTCTGTATGAATTTTAGGATCAGCTTGTCAAGTTTCTGTAATGAAATCATTTCATTTTTTTGATAGGGGTTGCTTTGACCATTTAGATCAGTTTGGTGAGAACTGATGACAGAGGACAATATTAAGTCATCTTCTGATCTGTAAACATGGCATATCCATTTCCAATCTCTTAAACTTGCTTTGACAATCTAGTTCTTCTAGATATAAATGTTCATATTAGGTATGCATATTTTCCAAGTAAGCATTAGTGGAATTGAAGTCCTCATTCCTGGATTGTTAGGCCCAGTACAGAGGTTTAACTGTTGCTCTCAATCAAAGATTAATTGAATTGATATAAAACAGGTATCTGGAAATTATGCAAAGAAAATATTATAAGTAATACCTGCTTTGTGATTTTCATGTAAATCTTCATGTAAAAAATGGCATGGTCTATTTTGTGGTTTGTTTATAAACTTATTTTTATCCTAACTATAGGAGGATTGCTTCATATAAACTCATACATACAACTCTATTGCCTGGAGGTGGGGTTGCATCTCAGAGGTATAGCTTACGTGGCTGTGAGGAGAGATGTCCCTCTAAACTCTACAGAAAATTTAAAACTTCCATTTGTGTTTCTTTATCATAAATAGCCCTTCCCAGGCTTGTCAAGACCACGTCCCGGTGATGTAATAATGAGGATTATATCAGGTGTACCGCAGGTGGGTAGTGGGACTCTGAGCATTGTCACTTTGGTTAAACATTCCAAGAGGCCATATGGAGTTCGTCACCTGCGGCAGATGACTTTAATGCATTAGTGATGAAAAAACTGCTCACCCCTCACTATTATGATCTCCCGGAAAGTGTAAGGCAATGCAGTAGTAAGTGTCTCTTGCCTTGTATAATGTGGTTGAATACAAACATTCACACTATTTCTTGGTTATTGTAGAGCTCTACCTGTGCTGGCCTTATCAAAGGCTTGAAATAGACAAGTGATATAAAATATCTAGACATTATTAGCATCATGTACTCTTTTTCTGGGGATTTTCGGGGGGGGGTGGTAATCAATGATCACTCACTTGGAAAAACTAGATTTTTTAAAACAATGTTATTTTAGCTGATTTTCTTGTATATGTTGTTCCCTTCTAGTTTTTTATTCCTTCCTTTTGCTTGTTGATTCAAGAGTTGTGTGAAGGAATCCATTTTGTGAGTCTTAGTGCTCTTCTGCTTGGTTAGTGATACTATGGGAGGTGGGACCAGCCTCACAAACACCCACTTGCCTTCTGGTTTAGAGTAGTGTTTTGGGAGAGATGGAATAAATGCATGCTTGTCAAATGTGGCCATAGGGTTTCAGGGCCTATTGTTTGTTTATTCTCCCTGCCTACTGTCACATCCCCAATACACAGTTTATAAATGAAAAATTATTTCATTTAAATCCCCAAATTTCATTCTTTTGGTTTAAGGTTTCCATACTTTGTACTTCGATATTACCCTTGGCCATCTCGTGAATATACTGATACTCAGCAATGAGGTACGTAGCACTTTTTCTAGGATGACTTCACAAAACTTGATTGGCAGACTTCATACAATGATAGCTCTGATGACCATTGTAAAAAAAGAGTTCTAAAATTTGAAGGGTATACTAGGTTATGGTATTGATGCAAAGCTTCCCTAGGGGAGTACTTCAAAGGTGACTGTAGTGATACTCAGCAATGAGGTATGTAGCACTTTTTCTAGGTGAGTTTCCTAACTCAATTGCTTGACCTTGTGCATCACATTTTATTAATCCACTCATGTATTGATGGGCTCTTGGATTATTTTCACATCTTTGCAATTGTAAATTGTGCCTCTATAAACATTTGAATGCAGATGTCTTTTTTATAAAATGTCTTTTTATCCTTTGGGTAAATACCCAGTAGTGGGATTGTTGGATCAAATGGTAGGTCTACTTAGTTCTCACTGAGGTATCCCATACTCCATACTCCTTTCCATAGAGGTTGTACTAGTTTGCAGTCCCACCAACAGTGTACAAATGTTTCTTTCTCTCTGCATCCATGCCAGCGTTTATTCTTTTGGAACTTATTGATAAAAGCCATTCTCTCTGGAGTTAAGTGATATCTCACTGTGGTTTTGATTTGCATTACCCATAAAGTAGAAATCTTAAAGTCATTCTGGGAACTAGGGTTAATCAGAAGTCAATATTGTGGATTAGCATCCAAGATGGAGTTACTTTTAGCCTTCGCGGGGTGTCTGGAGTCATTTAAGACAACTTATATAGACACTATTATTTGACCTGAGGGCAGTATTGTCTTGGTTCTCAGGGTTGTTATGATGATATCCATCTACTCTAGGAAATCTCTTAGAGCAGTGTTTGGCAAACTATAGGCCTGTGTACTGCATCTAGCCTGCCACCTGTTTTTTTGTAAATGAATTTTATTAGAACATAACTACTCTTATTCATTTGTGTGCTATTTATGGCTGTTTTCATGCTACGATGGCAGAGTTGAGTAGCTGGAACAGATTTGCCTTATAATGCCTAAAATACAATCTTGCCCTTTGTAAAAAGTTTGTTGTCAAGTGGTGCAGAGAGTCTAGACTTTAGGAAGGTTAAATATGGATCATCATTTAATTTAGACTGCTTAACTTCTGATTTTACTGTTACGTGGACCTAAGAGCAGCAGTATTAAAGAATAATAACCTACTTATATCATAATGAATGTTTCATCAGGGAGAAAAGTTTAACTTTAAAAATATTTTTTTTTCCCTTGGAAACAGCATCTTTCTCTGTTACTAAGGCTAGAGTTCAGTGACCCAATCATAGCCCACTGCAGCTTCAAACTCCTATGTTCAAGCCATCCTCCTGGTTCAGCCTCCTGAGTAGCTGGTAGTATAGACACATGCCCCCATGGCTAACTTTTTAAAAAAATTTTTTGTAGAGACATGATCTCACCACATTGCTCAGGCGGATCTCAAACTCCTGGCCTCAAGCAATCCTTTTGTCTTGGTCTTCCAAAGTGTTAGGATTATGGTTATGAGCCACTGCACCCACATGAAAAATACTCTTAAAACTAATGATAGCACTGCTGTGTTTTAAACCTAAATAATCAATGGAAAATTTCTCCCTCATTATCCATGTACCTGATCCATCAGCCTCTTTGAGGTGCTCCCATTTTATTACAAGAGAGAAGTATTAAAATATTTCCCCTAGACATTCATTGTAATTCTTTTAAATATAAATATGAATACAAATATAAAATGCTAGTCTCACTCTTAGAAATTTGAGAAGTATTTTAGCTCAGTTTGTTTTTTCTCTCTTCACTTTCTCTCAGTTTGAAATCCATGGCCCAAAATGACTCTAGCAGTGGAGAGTCTCTTCCATGACGACGACGACCAGATAGGAGGCTGGGATGAGCATGCCACTGCATCAGATCTCTGCCATTCCATCCCAGGATGACACTTCTGCTAGAGTCCACAGAAGTAAGACCAAAGAAAAGGAGAGGGAAGAACAGGTAATGGAGGAATACTTTTTAGTTTCGTTTATTTTTATTACATTTTTATTAAATAAGGTCTGGAATAATACTTAAGCTCTAAAGATAAGGGTTTTCTGAGACAGTAGGCTAATAAGCACACAAACAGTTGTGCTCAGAAGAAATTGTATTTGACATATTTCTAGGTGTTTAGATTTTAGGGTAAACTGTTTATAAAGGACTTATTTTTGTTTAAGTTTAAGTCTGCCTGATTATATCTGGTAAATCGCTAAGATAAAGTACTTTGGAGTCTAAGAACAAGATGCAAAGCATAAATTTATTTGAACAAAAATTTGTGAGCATTCTGCTTAGTAGAAGGGGTATCATAGTTAACACTGCAGAGCCTATCTCTGTCCTCTTATGGCTTATGATCTGGCTTGACAATTAAACATACATTAGAATATAGTAAGGTCAATGATGGAAGAAGTTCAGGGCCACCTAATCCTTGTCCAAGAGGTCAAGAAAGGCTTCCTGGAGAAAATGGCATTTACATAGAGAACTGGAAGGGTGACCTAGAACTTGCTAGGAAAAAGGTAGAAGGTAGTGTTCCAGGTAGAGAAATGCTACATGTCGAAGGCCTAAAGGTTACAGCAAGGTAAATTTGAGGAGCTAAGATAGAATAACTTGAACATGAAGGTTTAATTTGATAGTGTCAAAATGGCAAAATAGAAGATTGGAAGAGATGGCAGGAAGCTCCCCCCTTTTTTTTTTTTGTAGAGATAGAGTCTCACTTGTTGCCCTCATTAGAGTGCTGTGGCATCACAACTCACAGCAACCTCCAACTCTGGGGCTTAGGCGATTCTCTTGCCTCAGCCTCCTGAGTACCTGGGACTACAGGCACCCACCACAACACCTGGCTTTTTTTTTTTTTATTGCAGTTTGGCCGGGGCCAGGTTTGAACCCGCTACCCTCGGTATATGGGGTCAGTGCCCTATCCACTGAGCCACAGGCACCGCCCAGGAAGCTCCCTTAAGAAGTTTGTATTAATCATTGCAGGAGAATGATTAGATTTTTTGTTCTTAAAATCTCAGGTTGCAGTTTAGGGATTGAATTGAATGAGTGATAGGGAAACTAGTTAGAGGATTATTTAATAATGTCCTTAGTTCAGGTTTGGCAAACATTTTTGTAAAGGGTCAGATAATATTTAAAACTTTGTGGGCCAGGCAGTCACGGCCATTCAGATCCACCATTACGTGAAAACATCTCAAGATCATACTTAAATGTCTGGATATGACTATATATGACTGTGTTTCAGTTCAATTTTTTTTAAAAAAACAGGTGGCAGATTCGGCCCACAAGCCAGTCCCTGCAGATTCTTGGCTTATAGAAAAGTGATGGGTGACTTTGTCTAGAATAGGGGCAATGTAGATGGGGAGATATTTTGGTTTATTATTCCACTGGGCTTGATCATTGCATGTGGGGAGAAATAGGGAGTAGTAAGGAATGACTCCTTGCTTTCTTCCTTACTTTTATAAGGTGTTTTACAAACATTTGCTGATTAATTATTGTAGCATTCCTATTTTATAGTTAAACTTAGTCTTTGCCCAAGTCTAAAATATTCCTTATTTAATCATGAATTAATAAGTCTCATTTTAATTAGAATCATAGTAGTTGATGGGATACCAGTTTTTCCACTATTCCATAAAGAATTTTTTTTTTTAAAAAAGCAAATATAGCTCGTAAAATACATGGACTTCAGAAAATGAAAAGTTATATATAAATTAAAGGAAGGGGCCATGTTCTTACTTTATATAGTCTCTCTTTTTTTTTTTAAAGTTATTTTTGTTGTCAGCCTGCACTGTTCTGTTTTACTGAGCTTTAGGAGAAGTGTGGCCAGCATTGCAATGCCAACTGTGGGGAGTGGTGGAGTAGGTGATTTGTGGAGGCAGTATTGTTTTCAGTGTTGTAGTTTTTCCTCAACTTGCTGGGGTTGCAGGAATACCTCAAAATATCTTTTTCATATTCTATCAATGAAAGATTCATTTAAATTAATAGTCTTTTTTTGTAACCCTTCTTAGCCCAAATGGAATTTTAAGTATAAACAGAACCTCAGCCTAAGGTGCTTGCCTGTACCAAGCTAAGGCTACCAGTTCTCTGTTTGTTGTAGTGTTGAATTTGGATATGACGTGGCTGGAATTTCTTGGTGTGCATATTCATCTGCTCCAGTTGCTGCAACAAAATTACCTTAAACTGGGCTGTTTAAACAGCAGACATTTATTTCTTGATGTTCTGGAGGCTGGAAGCCTGAGATCAGGGTGCCAGCATGGTTGGATTCTGATGAGACTTGTGAGCAGCTGCCTTCTTGCTGTGTCCTCACATGTCAAGGGGAGAGGGAGGAAGCAGACTCTGTGGTGACTCTTTATATAGAAGTGCTAATCCCATCATGGAGGCTCCACTCCTGTGTCCTCTTTACCTCCCAGAAGCCCCATGTCCATTTATCGTCGCATCGTAGAGTAGGATTCTGATGTGACTTTTGAGAGGAACATAAACATTTAGTCTATAGTAGTGTATGAAGAAAGTTATCCAGACTTGTTTGGAACAGAGAAAGATTTTCAACACTTTAGGCCAGGCAGGAAGATTCTTTTTGATACGGACCCTACTGAAGATTCTTTGTAGTTAGTATTCAGTAAATACTTACAGAATGATCTATGTGATGGAATTTTTAAGGCTTAAATAAATAGTATTAACTAACTGTATTTGTAGGATTGGGGTTTTGATTGAGATTGAGAAGAAAGAGAAACTGCTCTGTCCTTGGTATAGGGGTAGATTGAATGCCCAGGGGCAGTTGGACAGATCAGGACATTGTGGCACCAAGGTGAGGTGGCTCTGGTGGCAGAACAGCTAAGAAGATAAGAGCTTGCAGGCACTGTGAGAGCTTTGGCAGCAGTGGCAGTGCTGAGAAAGGCAGTTGTAAGTTTCTAAGGCCTAAAATGTACTGTCAAGATTGCTTTGAAAGGTAAGTATTTGTCCAGCGAAGCCCATTTTTCTTTATTGAGTTTCCATGGCCCAGGTTCACCTCAGAAACTTTTGGGATGATATCTGATCCTCCTGTGCTTGGGAAATGAAGACAGACTATAAGGGGAGCTATGCAGAGGCCCTCTCCTTTCATCCTTCACCCACATTCTCAACTGCAGAGGTGAAAAGTTCTCTCACTGATTCTGGGATAGCATAAGACAGTTTGTTACATTAGTAACAGTGTTACTCCTTCTGTATGCTGTGAGAAGAGAGAGCCCTTACAGTTCACCCAGAACCCAATAACCCATTGTTAACTCAGACACTGTCACCTGTGTGTGACAAATGCATGATTCTCTATAGCACCCATCCCAGAAGCCCACAGTTACAATTCTTGAACAGCGAGTTAATGACTTTTACACAGTAGTTAATAGAACTAAGGAATGAGTGAGTGCCATTTGAGGGGTGTGGGGACACTCCACTGTGGAGATGAAGAAGAATATTTTGTAACCCATAGAAAGGGTTTTGTTGCTGTTACTTATGAATTAGGTACATTGAAGTTTTTTTTCCTTATAGTTTTATAGGTATTTATCTGTTGCCCCCTAGACTCTAGTCTGCATTTAGAAACCACATTTAATGGTTATGTGTATTCTTTCAAAAGAAGTGCATTCTTTAATTCTAGTTTTCATGGGGAATTTTTCTTACAGTTTTAAAGAGTTATCAATGTACTACTTGGTATTGGTAGTGGTTTTTTTGGTTCTTGTGGGTGATTTTGGAACCTTTTAGTTTTATTTGAATTCTGAAACTTTCTCTTCTACCTTTAGTGATGAACTCTGTTACTCTGGTTCTTTTGGAGATTGCTCCTAGAGCTAAATCTCTGTGTTCTCTAGGCTATTGGATCCTTTCTCTGAGTTCTGTATTTGGGTCCTTTGGGACTGGCCATTTCCAGATTGTCCTGTTTTGCTCACTTTTTCTTTTTTTTTTGCTTCTTCCTGTGTGTAAGGGGGTTCTGAATTGATCTGTTGTCATCCTGATTTTTTTTTTTTTTTTTTTTTTGTAGAGACAGAGTCTCACTTTATCGCCCTGGGTAGAGTGCCATGGCGTCACACTGCTCACAGCAACCTCTAGCTCTTGGGCTTAAGCGATTCTCTTGCCTCAGCCTCCCTAGTAGCTGGGACTACAGGCGCCCGCCACAGCGCCCGGCTATTTTTTTGTTTTGCAGTTCGGCCGAGGCCGGGCTTGAACCC
>CAUYON010093421.1:0-35241 GCA_963573935.1 Arctocebus calabarensis
GTGCTGGGGTCCTGAAACTGTCTGCTATCTGAATTTCAGAATCTCTTGGCATGTCTGGAAAGTTCTCTTTCATAATCTCATAAAGAAGAGACTCTGTGCCTTGTGACGCCACTTCATCATTTTCAGGTATCCCTATAAGGCAAATATTGGTTTTCTTTGAGTTATTCCTGAGCTGTCTGAGAGAATGATCCGTTTTTGCCTTCCACTTCTCTTCACTTTTGGAAGTTTGGGAGTATTGGAAAACTTTGTCTTCCATATCAGAAATCCTTTCTTCTGCTTGCTCTATTCTGTTACCAAGGGATTCTACTGTGTTTCTCAGATCTTTGAGGGCTGCAACTTCTTATCTCAATGTGTCAAAGTCTTTGGTCATTTTGTCTTTGAATTTGTTGAATTTTTGAGACATCTTTTGGGTCATCTTTTGCATTACTGCTTGAAATTCTAATTCCATCTTTTTCTCCATTCTGCTGATCTTATTTGCTATCCAGACTGTGAATTCTATTTCTGATATCAGCCATTTGCTTATGCAAAGGATTTTGTGCTGTATCTACCTTGTCATTACTTGGGGGTGTTGATCTACTCTGATTATTCATATTGCCAGAGTTTTTCTGCTGATTCTACCTCATGATCATTTTTCACTGTTGCCTGTTACCATCCACAGGATTGGGAAGGTGTCTCTCCCAGATGAGACCCTGGCAGCGTCACTCTGTTGTTGCTGGATCTTTGTAGGGAGTGACCTGTGTAGCTCCTCTGGGACTGCCCCACCCAGCTTCTCTGGGGGCTGCCCACCCGCAGCTGGCTGTGGGAGCAGCTCCAGAGTGTGGCACGCCCAGATCATGCAGCAGGGAGTAGGATGGGGCACCCAGTGGCCTTTGCAAAGGGAGCTGGTACCTCCAGCAGTTTCTGGCTGGGAGGAGGGGTCTGGAGGGAGGGCACAGGTTGCACAGCCTCCTGAGTCCCTGGCCAGATGGGCGGAGCCAGTGTGGAGGCAGAGATTGTAGGAGAGGAGGCAGGTTGTTTGGCTCCTAGAGTTCCTGGCGTGGGTAGGCAGGTGGAGGCCTGGCAGGTTCCTGGCAGAGTCCCTGGCTGGTGTGGGTGGCAGGTGGAGGCCTGGCATAGGGGTCCCAGCAGAGTCCTGGCATGGCAGGCCAGGGAGCAAGCTGAGGCCTAGCATTCTTCCTGGCCTCTGCTAGCAGTGGGCCAAGGCCCAGCGTGGTGCCAATCAGGGCCAGACTGGGGTCCCAGGGGAGTGGAGTTCCTAGCCACTGTGGGCAGTGGGTCTGGGGCATGGATCAGAGGCTGGTGGGGGTCCCAGTGGGCGGCGAGTGGAGGCCAGTCAGAGCACAGTTTGGCACCACACAGGAGTCCTGGCGGAGTTCCTGGCAGCTGCTGGCAGTGGGCCAAGGCCCAGAGGGGTGCCAATCGGGCTGTGTGGGGCTCCTAGTGGAGTTCCAGGCCTAGGGGCTGGTGAGGGCTTGGTGGTGCCCCAGGGTCTCTTACCTGGCTGGCTGCCTGGTCCAGCAGATAGGGAGGGTGGGCTCTGCTCAAGTCCTCCTCCCTCAGTTTCAGCACAGGTCAGGCTTCTGGTATGTCAGTTAAGGGGAAGAAGGGTGTCCTGGAAGTTCAGAATGGTAGAAAAGTTTAGTTCAGTTTTTCTGCCTGAAGCTTGGTTTCTTGGAGTCACAGCTTTCCTCAGCAGATGTGACCTGCAGTCATCACTTTTCTCTCTCAGCTGGGCTTCCAGTCTTCAGCTCAATTGGGCAGGTTCTGGGGGTTATCTTTCCTTTTGGACAGGAGCCTCTGTCGGAAGCTGCTTCCAGTCAGCCATCTTGCCCCTCCCCTGTGGTCCACTTTTTAATAGGGTTCTTTCTTTCTTGTGGATTTGCTTGAGTTCTTTACAGATTCTGAATATTAGCCTTGTATCAAATGTACAGGTTATGAATATCAGTCAAATCTCATGTATCTGTTTTCCTTGTTCCTGTAATTGCCTTTGTGGTCTTAGCCTTAATTTTTGCCTTTTTAGGCCAATATCTATATGAGTTTTCCTACATTTTCCCTTGGGATTCTTATGGTTTCCTGCTTTATATTTAAATTGAAGTGACTGTGGTCCCTCATAATTCAAAAAAATAAACAAAACAAACCAACAAAAAAACAGGAGGAAGGAGAGGAAACCATTCTGGAAGAGCAATTAATGTAATTAAACATATTTATGACACGTTGAAATGCAATATTTACAGTGATTTCAATTTTTTAAATCATACACATTAATATAAATGTTAAATATATACGCAAACAGCATAATTTTAATGCTAATTCACTGAGGTTAATAACTAATTGCCCCATTTATTATAAGTAAACATTAAGCTCTTAATTTGTCTATACTTTGTAAATCATCTACAAAGAACATATATGTTTATAAAGTAAAGCCCTATTGAAAATCTTTTTTTTTTTTTTATTAAAGAGACTTTTTAAGAAACCAAATGAAATAATTTATGATTTTTTTAGGAAGATGTGTAGGATAACATCAGAGGACTCAAATGTATTAAAACTTCACACATAAGACCCAGTCATGCTGGAGATGCCATTATCTAAGAAAATGATAAAAGCTGAGAATATTTTGGAGAAAATAATTAATTTGTTTTGGAGTATTGGGTTCAAGGTGGAAAATTTACATGGGAATATCAATAAAAAGCTAGAGAGATCATTTCAGAGATCAACACAGAACAGAGATTGCTGGAGTGCTTGAGTAATAGCTTACAGCTTATGGAGTGAGTTATGTCAAAGCTTGATTTAGTAAACATAATCTGCTATTCTTATCCAGACTCTTAATTCTTCTGTGGAAAGCACTGAAATTTGATCACCCTAAATGAAATTCTTGGAAATTTGATAAGGAAACACAAAGGCCTATTTAAATCTGCAAAATAGTATTTGAAGTTCCCTGCTGCTTTAAGTAATATAATCAGTAAATTCACAGGTGGGAGTGATGATTTATAATCACGGTGATTTTATAATCAAAATGTGCCATCCCTATAGTGTTTAAGAGAACCAATCATTATACCTAGAGAAAAATAAATGTCTAAAATAGCAGAGTTAGCTTGTAATTTATTTGTCAACTAAATCTCATGATGTTACCAATATTTTGCTATCAAATATAAAAATTGGGGGAATTATTTTTTAAAGTAAAATATGTTAATTGTTGTATACTTTAAAAGGTTGCATTTTAAAATATTGATATTTATCACCTTACTGCTATTACATATCTAAACTAATATTAAAAAACATTTTAATTCAAAACATAATAGTAGACGATACTCGTATTTACTTCGTATAAACAGATTCAAGAAAGATAAAAAGATGACATAGAAAGACATTGTTGTGTGCAACACTTACCTTGACGCACTAATCAGAGTACTCCTGCCCATCATCTCTTACATACATTGCAACTTAAAGTAGTCAGTGGGTCGTTACAGTCTTGATACTTACTGAAGCTTTTGATAATTCACAACTGTCCTGTATGCTACGTTGTCTTGGTGCATCAAAGCAAATGTGCTGAGAGCCTAAATGAGGAGATGCTCTTTGTTTTTATACACACACACACAAACAAACAAACAAAAATTCTATAAATTGTTCCTCTGTTTTGTTCAAAGCCATAGAAAATGCCATCACCAGCCTTTGGGTATCTCAGACATAGAACTCCATCATTGCTTTTGGCTCTCCTCTTACCACCACCTGCAAGTTTTGTTCTCATTATTGTTTTGAGACAGGGTCCCTCTTGTTGTGTCATCCAGGCTGGAGGGCAGTGGTGAAATCCCAGCTCACTGTAACTTTGAACTCCTGGGCTCTAGCAATCCTCTGGCCTCTCCTCTACCCCGCCAAGTAGCTGGAACTACAGGTGCAAGCCACCCTTTCTAGCTACATTATTATTATTATTATTATTGTAGAGAGAGGTCTCACTTTGTTGTCCCAAGTTAGTCTTGAGCTCCTGGACTTCAGGGGTCACCTTGGCTTGGTCTCCTAGAATGCTGGGATTATAGGAATGAGCCCCTGTGTTCAGCCCATCAATATGTTCTTGATTGCTAAGATGCATCACCTGTGATTCATCAGCAATTTAAAAAAAATTATAAAAATTATCCAAAACCCAAACCATTCTCACAAACCTCCACTATTATATAAGCCAGAATCATCTTTAGCACAAACTATTCTAATAGTCTCATAACTGGTTTTCCTGTTTCCTTCTTTGCTCTTCTAGGGGCCATTACCTACTCAGTTATCCCAGAAATCCCTTTTCCTTTTCTTTTTAGACTTGACATGTAGTTTTTTGCAAGTCACAGAGCAGTTATCACCAGAGCTGAAGAGAATCATCAACTGTAACTTACACACCTCACAGGGCAGAGGCTTAATTTCTCAGACCAGGTCGTCTGGGGTGTAGATGAATATTTTTCAGTCAGAGTTGAGGGATGAGTTTAATGAAGAAGAAGAGCTGATTATCTCCTGACATTGCTGCTGTTTCCCTCCCAGGATTTCTCTATAACGCCATCATCAGTAGTCTCTTCTGAAAATGCTTGCTAATCTCAGAAGTGCTTTTACTTTTAGTATAGAGTTCTTTCTGTTTTTAAAAAAATGAAAAAATATATGTATATGTTATACATTAATTTGCAGAACATTACAGGTTACTGATATTTTGGTTTATAGATGTTTTTGTAATGCTCGAGTCACGTCTGTAAGTGGGCCTGTAGCCCAGATCATGTGCACTGTGCCCATAGGGCAAGACTCCCCATCTCTCCTCCTCCCTCCCACCTGTGGATTTTGGTTCAGTTTTATTTCCATTCATACATCTGAATGAAGGTTGGTCAGGTCCAGTTTCAAAGTAAGCACATGCGTATGTTTATCCATTCTTGTGATGTTTCACTTAGGAGAATCATCTCCAGTTCCATCCAGAGCATTGTAAAAGGTATTAATTCAATTTTATGGCTGAGCAGGACTCTGTGCTATACATAAACACATTTTAGTAATCCACTCACAAACTGATGGGCACCTGCACAATTTTGTATCTTTATAATTGTGACTTATATTGCAATAAGCAGCCTAGTGCAGGTATTTTCTTGACAAAAATACTTTATTTTGGGGGGTGAGGCATAAATATTCAGCAGTGGCATTGTGGACCAAACGGTAGGTCTTTAAGGACTCTCCATATCATTCTCCACCGGACAATGAAATATGAAATATATCTCTTTTAGACACTATCACTGGCCATTAGTGTATCTTTTTGGAAAAACTGTTATGTCTTTTGCCCACTTTTTATAGTATTGTTTGATGTTTTTCTTGCTGATTTCTTTTAAAAATTATATCTAGAACAGTTGCAAAGGCTCAAGACTGAAATCTTAAAACTTTGGGAGTCCAAGGGGGGAAGATTCCTTGAGCCCAGGAATTCAAGATGATCATGGTCACCATAGTGAGATCTGTAGTTTCTACAAAAAACATTTAAAAAATTAAACAGGCCTAGTTAGATACTGGTAGCTCTGGCCACTCAGGAGGCTGAGGTGGGATGAGTGCCTTAGCCCAGGAGGTTGAGGTTGACTGAGCTATGATTGTGCCACTATACTGCAGCTGGGGTGACAAAGGGAGACCCTGACTCAAAAAAAAGTGTAAACTCTACACGCATCTGTGTGTGCATATATAAAACACATCCACACTGTGCCCCAGGGTTCAGCGGCTTCCATCTCACTTGAGATAATAACCAATGGCCTGACTGTGGGCTGTCACTTGCTGTGTGCGATGGTCTCCTGCCACCTTCCTGACTTTATGACTTCATTCTTGGTCCTCCTCTCATGCTGCTCTGGCCACGACTGGCCTCCTTGCTCTTCCTTAATTATGCTGGAAACCTGCTGTCCCGTAGCATTTGCTGCTGTGCCCAGAATGTGTTTCTTCCATATCTGTGAGACTCCAGCCTTCACGTCTTCCCAGTCTGTAGTCGTCCTCAGAGTTCTCATCTCAGACTAGCGGAACCTGGAGCCGTGTCCCATGGTTAGAACATGAGTCACCCCCTGAGAGATATCCAGCTGCTGAACACTTTATGCCTGTGATTTCCTGATTAGAATGAAAGCTGCATGTGGATAAAGTCTCCTTCTGGATATTTCCTACTGTATAGCCCCCTCCTAAAACTGAGATATGTGCTGAATAAATGTCTCTGAACACATAATTGAATGGATTGTCACAAAATTAAATATATAGACGATCCTCTGGTTCCTTGCATAATATATTTTTTAAAGAAAAACACCTAGGGATTTAAAGTATCAAAAAGAAAAAAATAAACAAATGTTTTTGATACCAAGAACCAAAATTCATTCTGAAATATATCTGTCTCTTAGACATTGGCATGGAAGATATATTTCTAGCATGAATCTTTAACATCCATTTTAATTTTTTCAATATAATATTCAGAATGATATTTAAATGCACAATTTTAAATATATCCTGTTCTTTAATTACTATTTCAAATACAGTGTTTTTCTCAGTAAGTTTTCATTTCTCTTTTCCATTGTTTTACTAAAAAAGGGAGACGTAATTCAAGTATGTATTAAATGTATTTCAATACAAGGTATATATTTTAACACATTCAGCGACAAAGCTGTTGATGTTGGTGGAGCAGAATTGTTCGTTAATAAGCTACCTGTTTTGTAGTAACCTTTAATGTTCATCAGTTGAGGTGTTGAAGACCAAATTTGGTTCCTATGGACAGATCATGATTAGCAGGTTGTGAGTATGGGCTGTACAAAACTTGAAGATAAAGTTGGTACAAAACTGGGGTAATACAGCCGACTCAGTCATTTCTAAGCTACTAAGAATTTTCCTAAGGTGCATATCAGTGATTCAGATTCCTCCACCCTCTGAGATACTGAGTCACCAGATTCCGAATGGACCACAAATCGGGGGTTTTTAGCAAGAAACTAGGTTCTCCTGCCATATGACAACTGAGATTTTAAGAAATACAATATTTGAGGGAAAATCATTATGCACACACTGTGTGTTTCTGGTTATCTCAATGCATCCATTCAATTCCATTTCCTTTTGGACTCAAACTTATTGACACAATTCAGAGATTTGCTTCTGCTTCAACACAGGACTGACACTTTGTCCAAAGGCTTCCACTTCTTCAACTGTCCCTCTTTAATCTTGAAATGAGGCCCATGATTAATATTCTGCCTTTATACCTGTTTTGGAGGACAGCTTCTTCAGCCCCAGGGTACTCAGTGGCAACTCATACCTGTTCTTCCATGGTGTGCCAGCTGCTTCCCATCCTGAGGAAAAGACCCTGATGGGGATAGCAGAGAATGTGTTTTCTTTGAAGCTGAAACACATATAACTGTTAAAATATGGGCAAAATCTTGTCCTGGAGGGATTAAAATACTTTTGCGAGTTTAATATTAAATAAAAGTTCTCTGTAATTGGAAGTTTTAATATAAATAGTTGTAGCTCAACTTAGGCTATTGTATTATAAGAGTGGTATTTCTCAACGCAGGACAATCAGTCAGGGTTGTCCCCTGGAGTTCACTTAGTTGATGCCTCATCAGCTCTTTTCCCTTTCTTTCCTTTTTCTTCTACTTAAAAATGAAATCCTACAAAACCAGTCTATATATTTTATAAATTAAAGATTGAATTAGAATACTCCTCAAAATTGAATGTAGAATTTTGAATTCGACTAATTAAAATAAAATCTATACTATCAAGCCAATTTATTTGCTCACCATTATCAGAAATTTATAATGATTTCTTGAGTCTACACAGTTTAATTCACAATTTACTAATATATTCAAGGCTACATTAGTTTTAAAATATATGAAAAATCTCTCAGTAACCATGTACTATACACCTGATGATGTTTTGTTGTATATTCTCTATAACAAAGCCTTGGGAAAGTTACATCTTTGACAATAATTAACACAATCAAAGCAAGATCAAGTACATGAAAGCAACACAAAATAAGATCAGAAATATGAAGTTATAAATATCAGTGACTTAAAGAGTGTTGGTGACAATGTTTTACTTGCAAAGAAGTAGAATCACTCTACATGAATTAATTTATGCAACATAAAGTGTTTTTTTTAATTGATAAATCCAAGCATTGTTGGGCTATTTACCTCTTTATATTCTTCATTTTATAGACGATTTATGAGCACCTTTTTGGAAGAAGTTGGCTGTATCCATACCATCCCATATCTTGTTTTTACAGCAATCAATGTGGAAAGGAGATTTTGCTTTACCAAAAGTTTCAGGTCCGACAGCAAGTGGCACAAACTAGATATTGGGCCAATCCATCAATCAGGGAAACTCTAATGTGCTGTTGGCTTCAGTCTGGCTCTTGGTACCAAACATGGAGGTGAAGTGGGAGTCCATGTCAATTCTGCAAGGAACCTAGAATTCTGAGAGGGATGGATGGTTCCCCCAAGCACAGGAGGCATTTTGTCAAAGGAGAAATGGAAACTTAGTAGAAAGAACACATAGACCTCCATTACTTTGAAAATTGTTCTAAGATTGGTCTAAGGTTAAAGACAACATTATTCTCTCTTTGCTTTTGATTGGTTTACAAATGACAAGACTTCAAATCCCAGGGAGCTGAAGATTTGGATGATTCAATTAGGGGCAGATTTGTACAGTAAGAGAGGCCATTCTGTAAGGGACAGGTGGGAGGAAGGGTGAGGGGACTCCCTTGTCATTCTGCCTCCATTCTCATCTTCTCTTAATCATGACAACATTTTTTAGTATTTATGAAAGCATAACTATTAATTCATAGTACCCCTATATCAAAAGATATTCCCAAGACTTGAAGAGCAAGTATGGCTGCTTTAATTTTCTTACCCACTCTAGGAAGAAAATTAGGGTTAATTTGTTTTAATGACATGACACTCTTAATGTAAACTCATCTATATATAATTAGAAAACCTATTTTACTCTTTTATTTTCTTAAATATTTATAATCTTCTTTGCTATTTTCTTTCCAGTATTATAATCCCTTTAACATTGGATTTTTTTTTAATATAAGAATCAACCAATAACTTTTAGAGAACATTTTCTGGAAAAAAAATGCTGAGATGTGTTAATACAACTCCAGTTCTTCTAACACGTAGTTATACCTTGTTTTGATCATATATGGATGAGGGACTTGAGAGAGTTGGGGAATTAGGCTGCCAATGAATTCAGATACATAAATATATTTAATTTCAACTTTTACATTTCATCCAGATAGATTGACGTAAATCTATCAATCAAACGGGATGTAAAATTACAAGTGTTAAAATTAGCCAAGAATATGTTAAAAGATCAGGAATCTTCTACCACAGTGATAAAAATGTTCTTGTTCTTATTCAATGAACTTATCTTTGAAGATTCACATAAAAGTAAAACTGAAACATCATCACGTTTAAACCCTTGTTGTTATCAGTGTGTTAAAGAGCAAGAGATGACATGTCTTACCTACTGGAAAGAGCCTAACTTGAACACGCAAAAAAACCAATAATCATAGACCAGTGATTTATCACTTATTTCGTAATTTATGCATATATAATGCCCTAAGCCCAAATACACAATATTTTATTTCATTAAGTGACTATTCTTTTACACACTGGCTTGATATGCAATAATATACAAACTTTATAAAACAAAGACGATAACAAACAGATAAGAGTTGGCAGGGTTAGACAAAAAGTGTCAGGAAGATGTCATCCTTCAGGGGTTGCTGCTTACTTTGTAATTCCAAGTTCAATGCAATGCCCATTAAAATTCCATTGTCATTTCTTGCAGAGCTACAAAAAAACAATTCTATGCTTTCTACATAACCAGAAAATACCCCAAATAGCCAAGGCAACCTTAAGTAAAAGGGAAAAATTGGTAGGCAGCTCTTTACCAGACTTCACACTATCCCACAAGGCGATAGAAACCAAAACAGCTTATTACTGGCACAAGAGCAGAGACATAGACCTATGGAACAAAAACAAGAATCAGAGATGAAACTATTCTTACACTCCCATCTGATCCCTGGTAATTTAGACAAAAGAATACCATGGGGAAAATCACATTATTCAATAAAGGGTGCTGGGGAAAGTGGGTAGGCACTTATAAAAGGCTGAACCACTCACGAAAAATAATTCATGACAGGACAAAAAATGTAAACGTAAGGCATGAAACCATTGGAATTCTAGAAGAACATGTTGGGAAAACTCTTATTTATAGACATTGGCCTCAGGAAGGAAGTTCTGAAGAATGCCCAAACGGCAATGAGACTGACAGCAAAATAAACAAATTTGATCGCATTAGAAACGTTTGCACAGCCAAAGACACAGTCAACAGGGTAAATAGACCACTGAGCCGCTGGACGAGGTATTTGCATGCTCCACATCTGAAAAGGGATTAATAGCAAGGTCTGCAAAGAGCTCAAGCACAGAGTTACAAAAAGTGAGACAACCTCACTAAAAAGTAGGCAAAAGACAAGGACAGAGACTTTTCAAAGGAAGATAAACTGATGGGCAATGAACGCATGAACAACCGCTCAGCACCGAATCATCAGGGAAATGGAAGTGAAAACCACAAGGAGACAGCACCTGACTCAGTGAGCACGGTGGCTCCTGTCACAGAGTCCCACAGCATCAGGGCTGGTGTGGCAGCGGAGAGAAAGGGGCTGATTCTCTGCTGGCTGGACTGCAAACCAGCACAGCTGCCGTGGTGAGCGGCATGGGGGTATCTCACAGCAGTTGGCAGCAAATCCATCGCTCCAGTCTTTTGTTCTCTTTCTTTATTTTGTGGCGAGAACACCCAACATCAACCTTCTTAGCAAATTTAAAGTAAGGAATACGGTGTTGTTCATTGGAACAACATGGCCCCACGTCGGCTCTCCAGAACTCACTCTTCTGTGTTAGTAAATCCACTCTATTCCTTTCTCCCCTGCCCTCCTCTATTCCAGTTTCACATGTTCACCGCTTGGTGTTTTTCCTTCTGCAAGTCTATCTTTCTCAATTTTTTTTTTAACCTGTTCTTTAGGTTGGATAATTTTTTATCAATCTTTCCTAGCATTTAGTATGTATATCCTCTGACCTCTTTCATATTCCGTTGAGCCTGTCTAGTGACGTTTCTCTTTTGGTTATCAAATGTTTAAACTCTAGAAGTTCCACTATTAATAGTTTTTGTTTTTCTAGAGAAATTTTATATTTATTAACATGAACGGCATGTTTTTCTTAGTTTGTGAATTTTGAAGACTTTGTTAAATCCCAAACCCAGAAATGGGACATAGTTTCTACTATTCTTCTCATATTTATGTGAGTATGGGCCACAGATTTTTTTGTTTATACTTTCTTTCTATGTCTAATTCTATGTTCTAATTTTTGTTTTAAAACTGGGCAGTTTATGCAATAAAATGTAGTGACTCTGATATATTTATCTTACCTTTTCCTAGTACGAATTTAACTTCCTCCAACTCAACTGTAGTCTTTAGTTCATTTACAGTGAGCAACAATTTATGTCTACAGTCTCTGTTATATTTTCAGGCTGGCCACCTGATGGCTTCCCTAATTCTGTGTAAATAAGCTGAAGCGTTCTTATTTTGAGAGTTTGTGTGATTTTTTATGCTTTTTGATGCAGAGTTCAGATTACATAGATCTATGAAAAAACGAGGCAGGCTAAATCAAGATAATTCCTTCCATTAAAAGACTGATCTATCTTTCCCCTGCCAGGACATCACAGGTGCTATCACCCTGACCTAAGTTAGCAGCTCGTGCAATTGCTACATGCTGCCGATGCAGACCTGAAGTTCATCCACTCCTGGAGGCACTGATTCTCTTTTTACTTCTAGGGTGAGCCTATTCTTTTTGTTTGTTTGTTTATTTGTTTTTTCTTGCTTGGTCCTCCAGCTTCTGCTGTGTCTGCTACACAAATACATATATGCTACCAAAACAGTGTGTGTGTATGAAATAATAGTTTATGTACTATACATACACAGACACACACACAAGGTATTTTTACAAAATAAGTGTTTTGTATACAGAAGAATATATGTATATATATAAACACACACATATACAGAAGTATATATGTGTGTCTATATATGTACACATAAACTTTTAACTTGGAGATATTTATAAATGACAAGCATTTGTAATAAATAACACAGAAAGACTCCAGATTCCACTCCCAAGTTTCCCCCGAGATACTATCTTACAAAATTATCACTATCACAACCAGGATGTTAGTGTTAATACATGACACTGATCTCATTTCTATTGCTCTATTTTAGTGTAATTATTTGTTTGAATTTGCTTATGTGTTTAATTCTTTGCAATTTCATGATGTATGTAGACCCCTGTAGCTACCAAAATCAGAATACAGAAGAGCTCTAAAACCACAAAGGTCTAGTTGTTTATTGAATCTACACCTTCCCCTGCCCTATCTCTGATCCCTTAACACTGTAATCTGTTTTCCATTTCTGTGGCTCATCATTTCCAGAATGTTACATCAATGGGGGCCACACAGAATGCAGTCTTCGGTGATGCCTTTTTCACTCAGTATTGTTCCTTGTGATGCGTCCAAGTTGTTGCTGGTCTCTGGAGTCTGCTCCTTTTGATGCTGGGCAGCGTCCGGTGATGGGCGTCTTCGCCCTCTGTGTACTCGCTTACCCACGGAACAGCTCTGGGTGTTCCCCAGTTTGGTTGATATGAACAGAGATGCTGGAACTTGTGTGTTCCAGTATTTGTATGAATGCAAGTTTTGTTTTCCTCCTGCACACCTCAGCTGTTGTTTATTTATCACCTTGTTGTTGTTTGTTTTTTTTTTTCAGTATCCATATCTGCTGTTGTGAATAAGACATGTAATTTTTCCCATGATGAACCTGTCTTCTTTGCAAAGCACGTTTTCCCGGTGCTCCGTCAGCCCGGTGGTGAGCACTCCCACACACCCTGCGTGCATTCTCTCCACTGCTTTCAGTAAGACTCCATTGACCTGACATTCTTTGGTAAACAGAACACATCTTCCACATTATGAGCATTAAATACGGGTTTAGTTTCCTTAGAGATATTTTTTGTTTGTTTTTCCTTTCATTCTCTTTGTGACAGTTATAATTTACAGAAGAAAAACGAGAACACTTTGGACTCATTCCGCAATGCTCAAAACTGCACCCACAATCCTTAAATGTATTATTTGAAAACTTCTTCCTCTGAAAATATTTCATCCCCAAGATGTTTGACACCATTTTCTATGAACCTACCTTCTTTTTTTGGTGGCTTTTCAATTTTCACTGTTGCATATTTTCTGTTAAAATATTTCAAAACCTTGGAACTTTATCCCTGTTCCTAAGGAACTAGAAAAGTAACATCTCCAAGTTTCAACACTAAGTTACTTGAGACAAACTGACTTAGTATTTTCATATCTATGTAAAGTTACAATGGCCTAATAAAGATAATGTCAATTTTCTATTTTTTAAATAACTTTAATGTGTTTGCCATGTATATGGAATGTGTTAGCCTCAATTGGGGCTTATTTCATGTTATTCTCATTATTAGCTAGGAATTACGTGTTTAGGGAATGAAGAACTTTTAGGCAGGGTGTTTTATTATCGCATTTCCTAGGTAGGTATGATCAGTGTGATGTATTACTGTTCATGTGACCCCTGATTACTGGCTGAAGTAGTATTTGTCAGGTTTATCTACTCAATGGATACTCATTTTTCCTCTTTTTCACACTGTCATTTTTTTTTAAATTTATTTTTAGATTTTATCTTTTGCAGTTTTTGGCCAGGGCTGAACCCACCACCTCTGGTATATAGGACTGGTGCCCTTCTCCTTGAGCCACAGGGGCCTCCCCAGACTGTTCTCTTAAACAGAAGTCACTAGGTGTAGCCCATACCTCATAGGTGGGAATTAGGTTTGATCTTGAATGTTGAAGTAGCCACCTAAATAACCACGATTTTGCATGAAGATTAGTCTCACCTTCAAATTATTTATTTATTCAATATAATTTATATACATATGGAATTCTGGATATTTATTTTACACTTTGGGATATAGGAAAGGTAGATTTTAAACCTCCTAA
This sequence comes from Arctocebus calabarensis, assembly GCA_963573935.1. Classification (NCBI taxonomy): domain Eukaryota; kingdom Metazoa; phylum Chordata; class Mammalia; order Primates; family Lorisidae; genus Arctocebus; species Arctocebus calabarensis. Next base: position 14,068 of record CAUYON010093421.1, read on the forward strand.
CACATGGTTAATACATTCTAAGAATTTGCTAAATTATAGCTTTAAAATATTTTCTGAGTATTACTATTGTGGAAGACCCCAGGGCTATCTAACCCATGGCCAAAGGGCCCCATGTGAATTTTTTGAAGTCTGCCTATTTCTGGATAGTGGAAAAACTATGCAGGGACCTTTCTGGGTCATCAGCTTTGGTCAGCCTTTGTCTCTTTAATGTGTGGCCCAGCACAACTTTTCCTATGTATGACAGGGAAAAAAAAGGTTGGGAACCTTTGGATGTAGTTGAATATAACAGTAATAATGAATAACAAATTCCACTCCAAATTAGAGAATTTGGAATAAAATTGCATACCAGATTCCCCCGCCCCGATGTTTTTTCACAGGCTTCATTTTCCGAGGGCTGTGAGGAAAGACTAAGGGTTCAGGTGAGGGGTGAAGGTGGCTTGTTTCACAGTGGGGCCCCCGTTCTCCAGTGCAGTCATGTTAAACCTGGTCAGATAGGACTGGAAACGATAGAAAAACAGCCAAACAAATCCAGGGAAAAGGGACACCAAAGCAGGGCTGCTTGCTTCTCATTTCCAGGATACAATCCAGGGAAATTCAAGGGTATCACTGAGGCAATTTATGCAGAATGTGTCTAGAAAGACTAAGGAGTGAGCCCCTTGTATCCTATGGCCTGGGAATAATAGGAATGTGATAAGAAACTTCCTGCATAGCCTGGAGTTGGTGCCTGTGAGCAGCAGAAGAGGGGAAATGCTGCATTCAGTGGGGAGGGTCACAGGGCAGGCAGCACCACAGCCTCAGCATGTCATGTGAGCAAACCATCCACAGGGACAGTTACACAGAAACCTCTCCATCCATCTCGGAAGAAAGGCCCATGTACAGATGAAGGAAGCGGGAAGTTAGGTCATGGACCTTGATAAAAGCTGCAGCTGAAAGAAAAGGTGAAAATAAGTCAAGGGGGAAACTGAAAGAACATAGAACATACATTAAAGATAATTATGTTTATCATGTAGAAGATTCTGTGATAATGAAAATGACCAAGTATTGTTGAGGTATCAAAGTTAAGAATTTCTTCTCATCAAAAAGGCTAACAAATATAACCAATTTGAAGAAAGACATAAATAATTGGAATATATCTTATGAACTTGGATTTTCATACTTGAAGTTATTAATAGATGACTAAAAACAACTGGATTCTCTTAGGCTAAATAATATATCTACCACGTGAAGGAGTGAGGCAGGTGACATTAATCTTAAAGCTTAAATTGTTTCAAGGACCTCGTGGTACGATCCATAGCTAATGGATAATGTTAAAAATAACTCCTAGTGACTTCCACATGTGACCTTCAGAGAAATTACTCTGTCTCTGAAGACATAGTAATTATGCCACAGTGAATTTTTTATTTATGAAACCATTCAACAAACTGTGACAATAAAGAAGTTTGATTAAGAAATCCCTGTGATCTGGGGAAGTTATCAGAGCCCTACATTAACTAGATTGATGGGTTTCATGAGGAGATGTCAGTATATTAGGCCAACAGGTGACACCAAGTCCCTTCCTTTTGTGGATGGAAGTAAGTGAAGACTCTTGTTCATCAAGGCAGTTGACGAGGCCAAGTCCTTTCCCCAGGGGATGCCAGGGTTCCCATGAAGTATCCAACAAAACATGCAAAGAAGAGGTGGCTAGAAGAAATAAACAGCATGCACTAAATGTCAGTAGTAAAGTTCTGTTTCAGAGGGTGCCCTGTGGGCCCTTGTGACCATCACGTGTTCCTGGCAGGTGGCAACTGGTGAACATGTGGCTGATATCGGATTGTGAGAAAATCTGGGCATCTTCTGAGATATTTCAAGACAGGAGCTCTAAGAGATGACTAGAATTTCTGGTAATTTGGTAGGAAATGAAGACTATTTTGTAATCACCGAAAAATGGTTTTAGATCTGTCTATTTCAAAGATAGTACTTTTTTTTAACATTTGGAACTTTAACAAAATTAATGAATTTTAGTCGTTTTCCCTCACCATAAAATTTCTTGAAATTTTTTTCTTGCAACAAGCCAATCTTACTATTCTGAAGATGTTAAAATTATAAAGAGAAAATTCGGAAAACAATTGTGAGACTCCAATAAAACAAACTAAATATTCTACAAATTCAATGGGTGCTGTTGAACCTCTGTGAGTTGACCACCAGGTACTGTAACAAACTGATCAACATACAGAGTAGTCAGTGTAAGGTACCAGGCCACTGTACTGATATGCGTAACTGGGGCAAATCTGGTCTCTGAAAATTAGGTCAACTTAAAGAATTAGTTGGTGTAGGGAAGTGGTCAGTTACAGAAGTTATACTGTATTTACAAAATGTAAGGTTCCAAGTTAATCAGTATTTTTTTTTATGAAACTCTACAATTATCATTCTGATAGTCTTCTGTTCCTTACATCAGTGCTTTTCAACCTTTTTTTTAATCTCACAGCAGCCTTGGACCCATAGTTAAAATTTCATGGCACACATAAATTATGTTGTTCAAAAAAGTAGAGTTAAAAAAAGAATATAATAACTACTCTTTGAACTACTTTCAAAAATAATTTAATTAATGATCTTTAAAAAATTGCACTGCGCACCTAAGAGCTCTCGTGTCTCACTATATCCCCAACATACTGGTTGAAAATCACTGTCTTAAACTGTGCCTTACCTCTTCTGGTATCTTTTTACTCCTTATGTGAGAATATAAATAGAATTTTCTACATGTAGCATCTATGGGAAGTGAATTCTTCTAAGAATATAAAAATTCTTATAATATGCTTATTGTGTGAGAGGCCCTCTAATGACATGTGTGATGAAATACAGATATACACACATAGATTTTAAAGAAATAAAATATCAGTAGATCAATACTAATATCTAGTTTTACTATAAAATATTTTATAGGGTCAGTGCTGCTCTAAATTAATCACTCAAATCACATCTATACCCAAGTGCTGAGTGAAGTTGGTGATAAATCGTGCATAGACCGGTTATTTTTTTTGTGGGGGGTAGACTTACTTGCCAATGACAAGAAAGAGAAACATTCTGTTACTGTTGGTTGTGCATTTTTTAAAATATCTGACTAATGTATTCCACAGATGAAGTACCTTTCTACAGGTATTCTCAAGTCTTGCTGTTTAAAACCAGCTGACGCCTCTCCGTGATGGGGGACGGGGTGACTCTGGAACGAGAGCCGTTTGTGCAGAGCAGGAACATGACGCTAGTGAGTCAGGAATTCCCAGAACTCAAGGGGATGGAAATGACTTATGAAGAAAGCAAATTTTATATTTAGAACAAAAGTATATTTTTCCACTCAATATAATATATTGCTTTGCTTTAGTTAGTCATCAATTTATTGAAATTGAAAAAAAAATTGTACCTCCAGGAGAGTTTAAACCATGGATCTGTTAAATTAGGTATATGTCTGTGAGATTTGTTTTCAAGGGGTCAAGAATGTCTCTGAATTATTAGCCTCCCTCAATTTCCCTTACCTGTATGCATCCAATGTCTGCATTTTTTTCTATCATGTGTCAATTATTTTATGTACTGTAAAGTAAATGTTCAGTACCAAAAAACAACCCCCCCCCAAATATGGCAAAGTAATCATGAATAAAATGGCAGAGACAGAGGGAACATGAGAAAATACTGTTTGTACACTAACATCTGCTCTGAAATGGAAACTAGAATGAAATCACATTTGTTTTTGAGTAGTAGCCACTCTTAGCTGTCATATTTAATCACACAAACTCTTCTGAATTTATAAGTGAACATGTGGGATGGTTCCAAGAAATGCTATCTGCAGGAAAGTTTCTGGGAAAGCATTTGACTTCAGTGTGAAAACAGCGGCAGCAGGGAACAGTTTGCTCACGGCCGCACTGCCTCGTCTGCCTTGCTAACACCTGTGCAAATCTTCCTGCAGTCAGCTGCTGAAATCCTGACTGACCCAGTGCTCTGAATTGTAATATTACTCTCCACAACACAAAATAATGTCATGATTTTGAGAGTAAGGTTTTCTGTTCACCTTCATGGCCTGAAGAAGAAAAAGCCCTGATGGAGAGAAAAAAAAAAATTGTCTGTAAATGTAGGGTCTCTTCATTGCAACTTTCTGCTCTTGGGGATTGTGGCCTCTTAAACTTAGAATATCACAGAAAAAAAATACTCTCTTTAAAAACTGATGTTTGTACATTATAGAGATTTAACTGTTGTTCTTAAAGGATGAGTTGGTCTGATATCCGCTCTATCAGTTGTGCTATGGTAACTCAAAGAAATACTCAGAAAAATTTTATTCAATTACATGTGCTCTTTTGAAACATTTATTATTTCATTAAATTTACCTGATAAATATGGTTTATGAGACACACAATATTTAATTATGTGAAGATACAATAAGGATTTGACCCTTTTTTTTGCAAGTTTTAATTTGTCTTTCTTTGTATAATTATAAAGTTGTCATAAACATAATTTTTGTCCACATATCTACTAGTACTTTAAAGATAAGCTTATTCTAATGCTTCCTTCACCGTTTATAAAACAACTTAATTATTATAATTCATATCTAAAGCTCAGTTTAAAAATTATTGTTATTTAATATTTGTACATATTTCTGGAGTACATGTGGTATTTTGTTACATGCATAGATTTTCTTAATGGTTAACCCAGAGTGTGATGTGTCTGTCAATTCCATACTTCTCATTTCTATGTGTACAGAACATTTCAAGTTCTCCCTTTTGGCTGTCACCAGAGAAAACCAGGAAACAATGAGAAAAGAAATAGCAGAAGATGTTAACAGGTGGAAATGCATATCAGGGTCAGGACTTGGAAAAACATCATTGTTAAAATGTCTAAGCTAATAATCTACAGATCTAATGTAATCTCCATAAAGTACCAACATCAAACTTGAAGGTCTTGACAAAATAATTCTACATTTTCTATGGAATTAGGAAAAAAAGTAAATAAGACCAAAATTCTATGAAATAAGAACAAATTGGTGGAACCAGTTTATAGTGATCAAAACAGCATGGTATTGACATAAATGGAGAGCTAGAGCTACGGAATGGAGCAGAGAATCTAGAGACAGAACCAGCCTCACATTGACATTTGATCCTTGAAAAAGCAAACAAAACCCTGGGGGAAAAAATCCCTACTCAACGGAGTGTTGGGAGAACTGATTAGCCACTTGAAAAATGCTGAAACTGGACCCTTACCTCTCACCACTTAAAATATTAAGTGGTGGATAAAATATTTAAATTTAATTCATAAAACTATAAACATCCCAGGTGAAGGTTTGAGAAAAGCTCTTAGTTTTATTGGCCTGAGGAATGAATTTATGAAGAAGACCCCATAGGCAATCATAGCAACAACGAAAATGAACAAACGGGACACGATGAAGTTAAAGAGTTTCTGCTCAGCTGAGGACATAGCCCACGAAGCAAGGAGACAATCTTCAGAATGGGAGATGTCTGTAGGCTGCGAATCCAACAAAAGGCCAAAACCCAGATCTACAAAGAACTCAAGCAAATCAACAAGAAACGATCAAACCACCCCAGTAAAACCTGAGCAAGAGACATGAACAGAAACTTTTCTCATGAAGGCAGATGAATGGCAAAAAGCACATCAGAGAAAAGCAATCAAAACAACTTGCAACAGCACCTCATCTTGATAAGAACACCCACATGACCAGACCCCAAAGTAACAGATGCTGCTGTGCGTGCAGGAAAAGGGGAACACTGTTGGTGAGACTGCAAACTAGTATCAACTCTGTGGAAAGAAGTTTGGAGAGTCCTCAAAGGACTAAAAGAATTTCCATTTGATCCTGCAATCACAATATTAGGTGGTTTGATAAATTGCAAACAAAAGAAAAAAAAATTACCATGAGGACATTTGCATTTGCATGTGAATGTTTATAGCAACACAATTTATCATTACAGAGATTTGGAAACATCCCAAGTCTCCAAACACATGAATGGATTAATAAATTATGGACTATGTATACCATAGGATGTTATTGATCCATAAGAAGATGGATGTTTTATATCTTTGTGACAATCTGGATGGATTTGGAAAACATTTTCCTAGGCAAAGTTATCGTAAGAGTGGAAAAACAGGTTTACATACACTCAGCGCTAATCTGGAACTAGTGGATTATCAACTACATGTTCCCATGAGAGAAAAAGTCAGTTTAATTCAAGCAGGTGGAGGGGGAGGAAGGGTTCGGCACATTCTCAGCCCTGGGTACACTGAGTACAGTGGGGGAAGGACCACAGCTACAGGTCGGACTTTAACCGCACAGAAGCAAACTCTGTAACCTAATTGTATGTGCGCCAATATTAATCTAAATTTAAAAAAAAAACGAGGTAGGAGGCAACTTTGGAGATGAAAGAGATGTTATGACATTGATGTGGTGATGGTTTTGTGGACATATACTTTTATACAGACATCACAACTTGTATGAGTTAAATATCTCTACCTTGATGAATATATATCAATTAAACATCAATGACGTGGTTTAATAATAATAATAAATTATCTCAAATCATTAAAGAAGGAAATATACATATAATGGTATTAATTATAGTCACCTTACTCTGGTATCAAACCTTAGAACTTACTTACTCCTTCTGTCTAAGTGTATTTTTGTGCCCATTAACCAGTGAATGTCATGATGCAACCTTTCACATTATTTTCCTTTTCTTTGTCATTGTTTTTAAAACACCAAGAACTAGCGAATTGAATAGGGAGAGAATGGTTGGGTAGAGGAAGAGATTTTTGTGCCCTGAAATAGACTCAACTTCCCAATTCCAAAGAAGTTAGAGAATGTGTTTATCCAACCCTCACAAACTGTATTCCTGCGTAGACCCAAGATCTAAGCCATACAGAAAACTGTCAGTTCTCTGGTATCTTTAATTGTTTTTATTAAATCATAACTTTGTACATTGATGTATTTACAGGGTTCACGGTACTGCTTCCATATACAATGTGAAATGCTTACATTGAACTAAGTAACACATCCATCACAATTATACTCATTTCTTAATAGTTTTGAAATGTACCATTGCATCATGCACATTAGGTGAGGTCCCCCCGAATACCCTCCCTCCTCTCATCTCCTCCCTCCCAATTTATCAAATCACCAGAAAATGCTGCACTCACATATCAAAATTCTTTTTTCTACATCAAGTAAAATAAAGTTCAACTATAAGAAAATTAAGAAAATTTTGCCTATCCAGATATTTGTATGTGTGTTTGCACAAGTGCCTGCATTCTACTCAGGAAGAGAATTGGCTAATTGCATTTAATTACAACAATGTATTCCCAATAATTTATGTGTTCTAATGAAGGTGCAATTCAGGAAAAGTGACTCAACTTAAGTGATCAAAACTGAATCTAGATCCAAATTTCAATACAACCACAAATAGCTTTGGGGCTCTGGAATGTTCACTAAGTTATGCTGACTGAAAATGGAGCATACAGAGGAACAGAACTGTGCCCGTGCTCAACTCTCTGCCTTATCGTTTTTATTTTATTATTTCTTTTAAATTTAAGTTTTATTAAATCATAACTGCATGCATTTATGGGGTACCATGTGATGATTTTATATATAATGTGGAATGCTTAAATCAAACTGATGAATGTAACCATCACCTCACTTACTCATTTTTTTGTGGTAAGACATTTATAATTTACTCCTAGTTGTTTTGAAATGTGCCCTTGCATTGTGCACATTGGGTGAGATCTCACCAAATGCCCTCCCTCCACGCTCCGCCCCCTCCCCTCCCCTCTCCCTTTCTTCTTCCTGGACTGTATTTGTGTTTTATGATTTGTATGAATGTGTAAGTGGCTAAATATTGGTTTCAAAATAGTATTGAGTACACTGGATACCTATCTTTCCTTCATACAGAAGTTTGGTCAACAACTACATGCTGTGAGTGGGCTGTGGCAGGTGCACTGTCTCGTTATAAATATCTGTCATAGACAGAGCTCACCTCACTCTAAAACACGTAATCATGAGAAAACAAATCAACAGTGTTCTATAATAAAGGAGAGGGGAGATCATTATGCTGATTTTAGAAAGAATAGACAAGAAATAATTCATTGTTGGGGAAATAATCACTTAAAATTTTTTCTATCTTCTAAGGAATATAAAACAATGTTACTTCTATGATATGGAATAAAAAAGTCAGAAAACATTAAAGTAAAAAATAAAGTGATATGAAAAGGCAAGTGAATTATAAAAATAAAATAAATGAGACTGTAATAGCAAAATTTAAAATCACACCAAGACTCAATCAAATGAAACGTGTGCTTTATGGAAATTACATTAATCCAAGGGACAGTACAGGGTTAACATTCTTCCATAAGAAAAAAGAAAAAAAAATGTTCATAAATACGATGATAAAGAAAATATAGTGAACAGGTCAGAACAAAATTAAATGACAATCTATTTTTAAATTGAGGGGAATAATCACAATCAGAAAAAAAATGTATGGAGAGTGAAATAATTGTATTAATTGCTTCTCATTACCCAATCCTCATATATTTCTAGTCTACCAGAATTAATTAATCTTCTACAATAGAAAGAGTCAATCTTTTGAAAACTATATGGCATAATATTTCAACTGCAAATTCCAGACATTCTATCCCTATAAGTAAAAGATAATAATAATAATAATAATAAATAATTTATTTTAAATAAATAGCTCTTCCTTTTATACACTTCAAAATCTGCACACTGTAACTATATGTGTTTAAAATTTCAAATTCAATGCATGAGTCTTCAAAATACTTAATGTTTTGAAAGGCTGACTTTGGAGTACTGTTTTTCATTATATTTGATTGCATATCAATACAATACCATTTCATACTTAAGTACAGGAAAATTTTATTAAAATATGTGCAAAATAAAAGATATCATCAGGTGTTTCTATACACCACTGAATAAGGAATTGTTGAATATCAAAACTGCTGTTAGGTTTTGACATTCAACAAGATAAAGGTAAATTCAATACTTTAATAAAACTTCAGTTAAGTAATAAATTTATAGTTCCCATATGATGACTTAGAGGATGCCAGTGTATAAACACAGTAAACTACTCATAATTTCTTATGATTAGAGAGTTCCAGTGGACCCCTTTTTTCATAGAGGATGTGATAGACTGTGATTTTTAACAGAAATAAATCATACTTTGCAAAAATTAAGAATTATTTTGTGTACCAAGAGAAAATTAAATTACTTAGCAAATTGAACCAGAATGATAGTTTTCTTATTATCAAATAAAACCCCTAATTATTTGTTATTTTTATAATAACAGATAAGTGGAGAATAATAATCTATCAGGAAAGAATTTTACCACCAAAAGTCTATGTGAATGAAGTGGGTACAATTTAGGTTAATTTCTGTTACATTTGTGTATATAAAACAATCCTGATTAAGCTTGATTATCCTTGTCAGGTTATAACTTATCATAGGTAAAATCCACATCGATGGTTAAAAATCATACATATACCATTTGGCCTTTTGGGGCAAGTTATTATTTTCAGCATTACTCTTCTATTGCTTAACAGAAAAAGGCAAAATTTCAAATTCAATGCACGAGTCTTCTTCTTATGTCAGACCCTTTGGTGTTTGTGCATTTACAAGATAAACTGTGTCTCCCCTCAATTTTCCATGAAAGAAAGAAGTTCCTAGAATAAACACTAATGAGGTTACAGTTTGCAAATGGTAAACTAATTTCATGTCACTACAAAGTTCAAATGTTTGTAATTTCCTTTAATGAATGGCAAGTCGTGATTTAGTTTACTTTTTTATTTTCTATTAAACTTTGTATTAAAACAAACTACTCCATAAATTTAGACTTTATTATCAAACATAGTCTGAAATTCTTTGTACAATAGGCATCCAAATAAATCAAGGTTCTGAGAGTCTTCTGGATCCTGCTTGGTGCCGGCTTCTCTGTGGTCATGGGCACATCAGTTACCCTCTCATTGCTCCCTCTGTTTACTCATTATTGAAATTGGACATATAATGAGGATTACAGAATGAGTTTTTGGTAGAAATTAAATGGGATGATTAATAAAAATGCCTAAAGCCGTGTTATAACCAAATCCAAAGATGTAGGAGTCATAAACACGGGTTTTCCTGATTCCCTCAATTAGGAAAAAGTCTCTATTGCCTCTAGCTATGTAACAATGGAGAAAGAACTGGAATGGAGATGCTGGCAGAAATGGTGTTTTTAACATACAGGAGAATGAATTCCATTTTCCCTCAATGGCCTAAAACAATGCAACGGTTCTGTATGTAAGAGATGTAGCCAGTTTGTCTTTGTCAAAAGAACTTTCCTAAGTGACTTGCACAGATCACAAAGAGCAGAGGGAAATAAATTAGAAATCGAGGCTGAATATGTTCTAGTGGCCAAACCGAGCAAAGTGTAACAGGAGAAAAGCAAGAAACACAACTATAGAAAAGACAAAAACCAAACAAAATGAGGACAGTGTCAGCTAGAAGTGAAGAATGGAAATTATCTTCTGTGTATTCTGGGAACAAGGTCCCTCACCTAATACCATGAATGAGGTCAATGTAAGTGCTTAGTAGTTACCAAAAGTGATAAACATAAGACCAAATTTGGTCACACCTCAATGAAATCCATTTTCCTCTTCCATTCTTATATTTCAAAGATTTGTATTTTATTATATGAATTGCATAGAAAGAGAAGTGATAAAGTAATAGTAAGATCAGATAGCAGATAAAATAAATGCATATAAACATGATTATTAATTAAAATAATCAATGACAAAAATAGTTTTAGATGTGGAACATTGTGAGATAGAGTTCACGATTTGGATTTTTAAGGTATAAAGTATTCTATGGATTTTAATAAAAGAAATATCAAAATCTACTTATTTACTAGGGTTTATTGAGTTTTATTTAGGGGAATGGTTAGGATCAGAACTTGGAGATTGTGCTAAATTTGAGTGTGTGTATGAGAGAGAGCGAGAGAGAGAGAGAATCCTAAAACGTACTGTATGACGTTTGTTTTGCTTCAATAATATACCTTTTCTGAGTAGGTGTATAATCTGTCCAGATGACAGCCAGAACATTTCAATACAATTGCCTGTATAAGACTAGTTTTCTAGAGGGCATTAGTAATAGTAGATGTAAACAGGTCGGATATTGCCGACTAATGAGGCTGTCTATAATGGTGTGTCAGATAACAACTGCCGATTTGTCAGGGGAACATCCACTGTGGCCCTTTTTGATATCCTCGGGCAAATATCTAGTAACACATCCACCCACTCGCCTTGTGGGCTTTCTTGCCTCACCTCTGTATCCCTGTAAATGCCATCCCTCTACAGTTTCTTTTTTTTCTTGCTCACTTTAATGGATTCCCACAGTCCTAGAGCATATGTTGCTTTTCAGACACTCAAAGCTGGGGGCAAGCTTGTCCTGCTCTATGGATGGTGGTGTGTTGGCTGCTGAGTCTCCTTAGCCAGACCATGAGTCCTTTCCAGAGCAGCAGGGTTTCTCCAATGCCACATTCCCCTGTCTGTTCCTACAGGACCTGAAAAATAAACCCTCAATAGAGAAATGCGATATAGGTAGAATGGAGACCTGGTGGGAAGAGGAAATACTATTTCCATTACTGCCATACATTATTAAATATTTTATGTTCCTTATTCTATTAAAATGTTCTCAACATTTTGAAAATGAGCTTAACTCTCATCATAAACACCTGCTGTGTTCAGACCAATACACACAAACAACAGAACAATAAATGTTGTGTTTAAACGTGTTTGCATGTTGTCAGAGTAAGGGTTCCGTGTGAATAGAAGGGTGTGAAAAGGAAGGTTGGGTTTAAGGATAGAGCAATTGATTACACGGATTTCAAGTGTGTTACTTGGGAGGGGGGATTGCATAAGCAAAGTAAAGAGACTGACAAAGATTACCTGAAGTAACACTGTTGAGTCTGGGTAGTACTAACGTGATGTAGGCAGAGGTGAGGAATTGGACTTAACGAATTAGAATGGAGTGAGCAAATTGGTTTCATAAGGGACCAAACACCATCTAATATGAATGTGGCCATAGAAAACATGTTAAGCAGAGAGATACGGCTGTGTTCCAATACAAATTATTTTATAAAAGTGGGAAGTGGGCTGGATTGTGCCTGTGTGCTGGAATTTTCAGACACCTGAATTAAACTGTGTAAATAGAGGATCGCTCGTGGGTAAAGAAGGAGTCCTTGCAAATGATTTTTCAAGAATTAGGAATGCTGAAAGCTGATAGTAATTAACTACATGGACATGGTTTCTAAAGAGAACTACCATCTGGCCACATCTGCTCCTCACTCATTTAATGACACATGCCAAATACATAAATCTATAATATTGTCTCCCCTAAACATATTTTCAAAATTATTTTAAAAACCCACAGAATCCCAAAGAACTGCAGTACCAAAATAAATATTTATGCACCATTTGATCCTATTGTATAATTTTGATTATGACTCTGTGATAATGAAAAGTTCATCGATTTCTTGCCATATGAGAGAAATTAGGTAGACTTTTTTATTACTTATCTTTCAGTAATTTTGTTTAAATATCCTTATATATAATGCAAAAATAATTAACTTATGTGCTTTTTAAATTTAATAATCTCTATTACTTATGAAAATCCAGTATGTTATAGAAATTGTGTAAACTATTTACATGTAATTTTGTTCATACACACATACCATGGAGTACTACTTAGCCTTAAAAAAGAATGAAATGGTTTCTTTTTCAGGTACTTAGATAGAACTTCAGACCATTATTCTAAGTGCAGTATCTCATAAATGTAAGAAATGGAAATTATGAATTAACCAATAAGGACAATGGAATTGGAGCACCAATAAAAATTCTTCTAACAAAAAAAGTCCAGGGACTAGATGGTTTTACTGTTGAGTTTATTTATTTATTTATTTATTTATTAAATTATAGCTGTGTACATTAATGCAATCATGGAGTACAATGTGCTGGTTTTATAGACAATTTGAAATATTTTCATCGAACTGGTTAACATAGCTTTCATGGCATTTTCTTAGTTATTGTGTTCAGACATTTATATTCTATATTTAGTGATTTTCACCTGTACCTTCTAAGATGCACCGTGGGTGTGGACCCATCAATTGCTCTCCCTCCACCCATCCTGCCCTCTCACCTCCCTCCCTTGCCCCTTTCTTCATATGCAAGACCCACTTTTCAAATCCTTTCCTTCCTATCTATGACCATGGCAAGCTTGGAATCGCCAGTCCTCTCTGTGGAAATTGAGCTTTGCTATCAAGTTCACATTTGGTGTAGAAAAAATGCTGCTACTGTCTTATAATAAATCCTATTTGAAGCTTCTAAATGTTACATTTTGGGGGGTTTATATTTATTTAACTTTATTATTTTATTTTATTTTTTTGAGACAAAGTCTCACTCTGTCACCTTGAGTAGAGTGCAATGGCATCATAGCTCATAGCAACCTCAAACTCTTGGGTACAAAAGATCCTCTTGTCTCAACCTCCCAAGTAGCTGGGACTACAGGCGCCTGCCACAAAGCCTGGCTAAATTTTCTATTTTTAGTAAAGATGAGCTCTTGCTCTTGCTCAGGCTGGTCTCAAACTCCTGAGTTCAAGGGATCCAACCATCTCAGCCTCCCAGAGTGCTAGGATTACAGGCGTGCCACTGCACCCGGCCTGTATTTTTGGTTTTTAAAAACAGAACTACTCCAAAGGGTAGTGAGTACTGGGAAGCCGGGGCTGTGGTCTAAATTTCCCCTGAAAGTCTTAACCACTGGTGAGATTTTGTATGTGTATCAATCATACCATTTCCATCCCCATTCTCTGTTCCTGTCACTCCAAGTATGAGAAGAGATAGATGATTTAGATAAAGGAGAAGTTCCCAGGACTTTACCTTCTATTTCTCCTTTTTCTTTTCCATAGTAAAATTACCATGCAATTGTCAGTATTTACAGGCAATTTGGCTAAGATGCTAGTGGTTTTTGCCTTGGGAAGAATAACAATCAACAAATGTTATTTCTTCCTTGAATTTGGTACCTTTCAAGGATATCTGTATAATTTGGACATGCCAATAACATAAATGGCATTAGTACTGCAAATATCTTTTTATTACCAGAGATGAAGTGTCAAGTTGGGAGTTTTGGAGCTTTTCAGTTTTACTGGTGAGAAAACTGAAAGAGAATTTAACTCCTAGACCTTGAAGGGATCAGTTATTTAGCTGGAAACCCAGTAGATAAAAATGGCATCAGGCTGATCTGTCCCTCCCTTTTCTTTTTGCCCCAGGTTAAATCTGAATCCTCTCTTCTCCGACGGCAATAAAACAAACTTACAACTTTGACAAAAACAGAAGAAGAAGTTCTTAGTGCAAAAACTAAACCGGTGATATCTCCGCACAACGAAATATTAACACAACCAAATCAAAAGCCTTGACTGGCTACCCTCAATGTGTGAGGTATGGTACCAGGAGAGATCTTGAGTAATTTTTCCCTGAGAGTTTAGTCTCACTGAAATAGCATATTCTACCAGTAATCATGTGCACTGAAGCAGAGGTGGATTGTTAAACCTCCAAATTCCGTGTAATGAGCCCAAGAGCACTTTCTACCTGGCCTTTCTCTGCTGAGTACTAATTAACTCACTGCATTCTTTCACGCTTTAAGCATAGGCCATTAGACTCACTAGACCCATGGACTTTAATAAAACAGCTACGTTTGCAGGGTACTGTGTGAACATAAAGATGGAAACTGGCTGTCATGTCTTGGGGGCTTTGCTGGCAGGCCTGGATAAAGGCCTGTTGCTGGGTTATTTTCAGACCACTGCCCTAGAATAGTCTGAGAATTAGGATGACCATGTTCTCTTCTTGGTCCCTTCATACCAAGATTGGATGGACATAAGGGTTATTAGGGTTTTAGGAAGGAGAAATAGTATATAGTATATACTATTGTGAGAAATAGTATATACTCAACATAACTGGGTTGGTCAAGGCCAGCTTTGTACACAATCTGATTTGGTGTCTAGTTCAAATCCAAGAAGGTCCTGGAAGGGTCTCATATTTTCACACTTCTGGGAATTTGGGGAGCCAGAAGCGGCCAGAGTGGCCATGATAGAACTAATGGCTTTTGATGTTTAAGGTCTCTGGGAAAAATGGTGGGAACATTGAGATTCTTGAACAAAGAAAGGAGACTAGGCCTATGTCCACCTCTCAGAGGGAGGGAGTGCTCCAAGGGGGCAGAGAATTCACTCACTAAGGTGAAGGAAGGACATAGTTCATTTCCCCCATTTTGAGACACTCATTTTTTTCATAGTAAAGGGATGTTTTTGAGTACAACAGAGGTCTGTGTCTTTCTGCCCAGAGAACATGGAAATTCCTATTTAGAAGCTATGTCTAGGGCCCTTAAAATCTGTGGTCCACTGGCCAGGCATGATGATGCCCTCCTGCAATCCTAGCATTCTAGGAGGCCAAGGCAGGTGGATAGCTTGAGCTCAGGAGTTTGAGACCAGCCTGAGCAAGAGCAAGACCCCCATCTCTACCAAAAAAATAGAAAAATAGCTGGACATTGTGGTGGGTGCCTGTAGTCTCAGCTACTCAGGAGGCTGAGTCAAGAAGGTTTCTTGAACCTAAGAATTTGAGTTGCTGTGAGCTATGACACCTTCGTACTCTACCCAGAGTTACAGAGTGAGACTGTGTCTCAAAAAAAAAAAAAAAAAAAAAATTCTGTGGTCACTTAAGGGCCAGACAATTCAAGGTTATCTGAAAGAATTGTATTTGCTTGGGGTGAAAGCTGGGGTCCAAACCCTCTAGTTTTGATAGGAACAGAGCAGGTCAGGGACTGCAGGAGAACTGAGGACAGTGGGAAAGAATGTTTTTTGAGAAATTAAACACCCCAGAAGCAGTGGCCCAGACTCTGGGGAGATAGCAGGGAGGACCAGGGAATACAGGGGCTGAGTGTTTGGAGTCACAGTAACACAACCACGTGAGAACTCAGGGCCAAATACCTTTGTGCTCATCATCTAAGCTTTGAATATCACCACGGCCTGTGTAGCCTGAAAAAACAAGGGTTTCTCTAAGCACTCGGTCAAATATTGGCTACTTTCAAAATGTTATCATCTTCATCGAAGTGTTGTGATGTGGAAAGCTTGGGAAAGTGAACACAAGCAAGGGGTTGATCTGGACAGTTTGCCACCTGCTAAGGGGTGGGAGGCAGAGAAGGGACTCCAAGATTAGCTCTTAGAATTGGAATTGCCCCCCTATGTGGAGAGATGACCTATGTGCCTTGATACAGTTAAATAACAGTAGAATATCTGATTCCATGTCCTGCAATATTCTCTGAAAGCTTGTCTTATGTGACAAATAGCATCAAGAGGACATGGGTGAAGTAATTTAGTTGAGTGAGGATCTGGAGACCCTAAGTTGCTAAGCTTGTCTACCTTAGTTAGCTCTTGAGATTTGGGGAAGGGGAAGTCCTAATTTGGTCAAACTAGCCTTCTTGCCCTATAAGACTGACCCCTGCAAGCAGATCAGTCAAAAACTCAAATTGACCATGTCAAACCTATCTCTTTATTGACATGCATACAGTCATTTTATAATAACAATGTATTATGTATTGCTCTGTAACAAGTTACCCCGAAATCTAGCAGCTTAAACTAGCAATAAACATTTATATAGTTTCTGTATATCAGAGTCTCAGGAGCAGCTTAGCTAGCTCAAGGGAGGTCTATTATGAAGTTGCAGTCAAGAAGAACTCAGCCAGGACTGCAGTCATCTGAAAACCTGAGTGGGACTGGAGGATCAGTCTACAGTTGTAGTTGGCCCATTCATGTGGATGGTGACTCATGCTGGCTGTTGTCAAGAAGCCTTGCTCCTTACCACGCGGGCTGCTAATGCACCCTTATAACATGATATCTAGTCCTGATCCAGATCAAAAGTGACCTAAGAGAGCAAGACAGAAGCCCCAATAATTTTTATAAACTAATCTCACAAGTCACACTCTGGCATTTCTCTGATACATCCTATTGGTCACATAGATCAGCCTGTTCGGTGCAGGAGGCGGCTATGCGAGGGTATGGACACCAGGGATATGTCTTGAAGGTTGGCCACCACACATAGCCACCATCTGGCTCTTTGCTAATCACTTTCCATACAGTAATCCCATGTTTACAGAGGAAACTGAGGCCTAGAGAAGGTAAATGACTTTGCCAAGGTTTTCCATGCACAGCTGAGCCTTGATTTGCACCTCTAAGGAATAAAGCTTGATCATGTTGTCACTTGGCGTAACTCATAAGCACTGAGTGCCTAGGTGAGACAGGCACTGAGCTGAGATCTGAGAATACAGGACAGCAGGCTCAGGCCCTGGTGCACATGGGAGGAGCTACAGACACAAAGGTAACTCCCAAATTAAGGTATAATCAGGCTCAACTGAAGGACTGGTCAATTGTCTGTGGGGAGGAATATGTCAGAAAGGACTTCTTGTAGGGGTGATGCTTGAGATAAGTCCAGGAGGGAATGTACCCTATCTGGGGTAGGGGTGGGGAATTCCCACTGATTCCCACAGAGCATGTAGGAATCTCCCATCTTCACCTCCTGGCTTTTGTCTATATATGGTGAAGCCAGATGACTCTTCATCGCATGGCCAACTGGGCTCAGGAGACTCAGGTTTTACAACCTACCTTTCCTACCAACTCCCTATGTGACTTCTGAAAATTTCTTAACTTGCATTTGCTTTGGTCCTGGCTTCTGTTAAATGGGGCTAAAACCACCTTTCTTCGCTTCATAGTAGGAGAGGGGTAGGCAGAGTAGTTGCAAGAGCCAAATTCGATAAAAGATATAAAATGCTACTGAAAAATTCAAAGCTCTCCTTCCACATGTCCCACTAGTTTAGGTCCCACTTCAGCCACCCCACCCTAGCCATACTGCATAGACACCGAGGCACTACGTGTATACTTTTTCTCTCATTCACAAGATGTTTGGGCAATGATAATACCTCTGAAAAAATTTAAGGTGCTTCAGTTTCTGTCTAAAATTATGTTGCTGAGAAAGTTGGGTGATGAGAGAAAAGAAAAGAAGTCTGCTGTTTGCAGCTGTGATGTTGTCTGTGCTTTGTGGAGCTCTTTTGGGACAATCAGGTGGATGACACTTTATGATTCATACAGTGGCCACACATGTCACTCTCAGAGAAGTCAAGCATATTCTTTTTTGATGCAATACTGCTGAGATTTATTATCATTATTGCATAAGAAAATGAGTACTAGTTTTCCTGTGAACAGCACTGTCATGTATGTGTAAACCACAGCCCGCAGTTCCTCAAAAGGAAAGAGAGGGATGCTTACTCACAACTGGATGCACAGAGGGTGCAACTTCAGGTAGAGATCACCACTACCTTTCCATAGATCAGCTAGACCCCCTCCTCACCATCAGCATAGGAGAACAACCGGGTATTTGGGGTAAGTAAAAAAATTCTCCCAGAAATACTGATCATTTCATAAACACGTGACTCTGGTGATATCATTCCTATGAATAATGCATACAGGTTATCGATCTGCAGAATCAAGCCACTTTCATTTCATTATGCTCTTTCTCCTGTCCTGCCTGGAGCCTTGGGAAGCGGACCCCACAAACTCCTATAGGCCTTGTCATGTCCATGAGCCATTTTCATTGACAGGAGAGCCTCAGACACAACCGTGTCCTGTGTATACCTCCAAGGACACAGGCAAATCTGCTCCCAAACCCAGCAGGGTCTGAAAATATTTTCTCTCTTCTGGTCAAGGAGGCTCAGACACTCTGGGGGCGAAATTTGGTAACCCAGGGTTGAGAAGTGAAGATCACCTTGTTCTGCAGAAAGTGAAAGAGGAATTGAAGCCAGGAAGCTAATGCTCTTTGCACAGTTCCAGACGTTGACTTTCTCCTTCCCGCTGAGTTGGTTCAGTGACCATGAATGACCACCTTGTTGCCTGATGTGTTTTTAAAATATGACTTTAAATACTTTATTGTAGCCAGAAGACATGTGATTACTAGAAGCCCAGCATTTTCTTCCAGACTACTAGTTTTGCTCTTTAATTAACAAACAGTAAAGTCAAGTTTTTTGGTGTGCAGTTTTCTGAGTTTTAATGCATGTATGGATTTGCACAACCATCACCGCTATGAGGACACAAGGCAGTTCCATTGTCCCAACAAGACACTTATGGTGCCCCCTGGAGCCACCCTCTTTTCCACCAATCCCTTGGAGCCAGTCCTCTGTTCTCACTGGAATTTTGCCTGTTCCAGGAAGTCATTAATACACATGGAATCAGGCAGGATGTAAATTTTGAGATTACCTTCTTTTTTTCCCTCAGCATCACACCTTTGAAATTCATTTATGTTGTTGCATTTACCAATAGCTAGCTCTTTTTTTATTGATTGGTAAGATTCAATCATTCCTAGTGCATATTTAACTTAGCATTTTTCAGTATAATGCAGACATCAGGAGTCTACGGAAGAAATAGCACTTGGGTAACCAAGTGAGGAAGTAGTTCAGGTTTATTCTTTAAACCCTCCTGTTACAGCTCGGCGCCTGTGGATCAGTGGGCAAAGGTGCCAGCCATGTCCACCTGAGCTGGCGGGTTTGAATACAGCCTGGACCCGCCAAACAACAATGACGGCTGCAGCCAAAAAATGGCCAGGTGAGGCCACTCCCACTCCTCTGCCTCCCACTTTACTTGGGAGGCAGAGGCAAGGGACTCGCTTGAGCCCAGGAATTGGAGGTTGCTGTGAGCTGTGATGCCACAGCACTCTATCCAGGGTGACAGCTTGAGGCTCTGTCTCAAAAAATAAAATAAAATAAAATAAAAATAAATAAATAAATAAATAAATCCTCCTGTTACTTGTCACAATCATGTTGGGTGATCATCTAGAGATGAAGAGGAATAGGCAGGTATTATTGAATGACAAAAGAAGCCCAGGAGCAGAAGCCCAAGACCTCAGGCTTCCAATAGTGCCCCCTCTAACCCACATCGGCAGGTTATTAACGCACTTCACTCTCAAGTTGCCCGATGTGTTTAACTAACACCGTCTGATATCGTGGTTCTCAATTTCACTAAGTCTGGAGACAGTTTTAGTTGTCAGGATGGGGGGAAATAGACAGCATCCAGTTGGTATTGAGGACCTACTACGTGCCAGGCAATATCCGGTGCTGGAAATTCAGGAGTGGACAAAAGAGACAAAGCCCCTGCCCTCATCAAAATGCTTACAGTTGCGAGCAGGGTAAATGTTTTCTGTAAAAGGCCAGATAAAAAATATTGTCAGCTTTGGTCCGCAAAGTCCATGGTGTCTGTATTGCAATTCTGCGGTTGTAGTGTGAAAGCAGCCAAAGAAAACATGTCAACAAATAAGAGTGGCCACACCCAAATACAACTGCGGAAACAAAAACAAGTAACATGGGCGATTTGGCCCTCAGGCTGCAGTTTGCCAGCCTCTCTAGAGACAAGACAATAATTGACAAATAAATATAAAATTCAAGTATTTCCTTTTTTAGTGTTTATTTTTTATTTTTTATTAAATCATAGCTGTGTACATTAATGCAATCATGGGGTACAATGTGCTGGTTTCATATACATTCTGAAATATTTTCACCAAACTGTTTGACATAGCCTTCATGGCATTTTCTTAGTTATTGTGTTAAGACATTTATATTCTGCATTAGTAAGTTTCACCTGTACCCTTCTAAGATGCACCATAGGTGTGGTCCCACCAATATCCCTCCCTCCACCCACCCTTTCCCCTCTCATCCCTTCCTTGCTCCTTTCCCCATATTCTTGTGCTATAGTTGGGTATAGCCTTCATATGAAAGCTATAAATTAGTTTCATAGTAGGGCTAAGTACATTAGATACTTTTTCTTCCATTCTTAAGATACTTTGCTTAGAAGAATATGTTCCAGCTCCATCCATGTAAACATGAAAGAGGTAAAGTCTGAATCTTTCTTTAAGGCTGCATAATATTCCATGGTGTACATATACCACAATTTATTAATCCATTCATGGATCAAATAAAATTCAAGTATTAAGTGCTATTTTTTTTTCAAAAGACAAGATAAGGGATAGAGAGAAGTGATGCAATTTAGATGAGGAGGTCAGGGAAGGACTCTTCAAGGAGATGAC
>CAUYON010093423.1:0-25404 GCA_963573935.1 Arctocebus calabarensis
GAGATGGGGAAAGACTGGGAGAGAAACGGAGAGAGCTTCTCTCTCCCCACCAGAATTTTCTCCCTCTAATAGGTGCCTTAATGTTTTCTGTATTCTTTTCTTTCTTTTCTGTGAATAAATTCTGTCTTAAAAAAAAAAAAAGAAAGTATTTTGAGTTGAATGAAAACAACACATTAAAATTTATAGGGTGCAACTAAAGCAGAAATTACAGGGTAGCTTCTTGTATTAAATGTCTATATTAGAATAGAAGTGTTTACAATCAATGATATCAGCTTTCATCTTAAGAAACTAGTAAAAGAATAGATGAAACCCAAAAGAAGCATAAGAAAGAAAACAATGAATATATAACAGAAATTAATGAAGAAGGAAATGGAAAAACAATAGAGAAAATCATGAATCAAAATCTAGTTCTTTAAAAATATTGGTGAACTTCTAGCCAGATTGGTGAAGAAAATAGGGAAAACAAAAATTAACAATATAATAAATGAGATAAGGGACATCATTAAAATGTTTCTACAGATATTAAAATAATAATTATGGAATGTTAGAACAGTGTATATAAATGAGCTTAACAACTTAGATGAACTGTACAAACTCCAAAATACACTAACTACTGAAACTCACTCAAGAAGAAGTAGATAAAACGACTAGCCCTATACCTATTGAATAAATAGAATTTTTAGTTAAAAGTCTTTGTAGAATGAAAATTGCACGGTTAAGTGGTTTCACTGGTAAATTCTACCGAACATTTAAGGAAGAAATGAAACCAACTCTAAACAAACTTTTCCAGAAAATTGAAGAGGAAGCAATGTTTTCCAATTCATTCTATGAGGCCAGCATTATCCTGACACCAAAACTAGACAAAGGTATCCTAAGTAAAGGAAATTACACATCAATATCCTTCATGATATAGATGCAAAAAATTCTGAACAAAACAAATCATTTCTAATAAAAAAATATAACAAGGATAATGCATAATGACAAAACAAATGGAAGATTGGCTTAATATTTTATTTATTAGTGTAATTCATATTAACAGATGAAAAAAGAAAAAATATATGATTATTAATATAGGCACTGATAAAACATTTGGTAAAATCCAACATCAGGATCAATTCCTGATAAAAATTTTCAGCAAACCAGGAACAGAGGGAGATTTTCTTTTCTTTTTTTTTTTTTTTATTGTTGGGGATTCATTGAGGGGTACAAGAAACCAGGTTACACTGATTGCATTTTTTAGGTGAAGTCCCTCTTACAATCGTGTTTTGCCCCCCAAAAGTGTGGCACACACCAAGACCCTACCTCCCTCGCTCCTTCCCTCTCTCTGCTCTTCCTTTCCCCACCCCTCCCTCATTCTTTCTCTGCTCTCCCTTCCCCCACCCCCACCGTGTCATTAATTAGAGGGACATTTGCTTTCTTTTTTTAAATTATCTTTATCATTAAATCATAGCTGTGTACAATAGTGCAATCAAGGGGTACAATGTGTTGGTTTCAAATACAATCTTAACTATTTTCATCAAACTGATTAACATAGCCTTCCTGGCAATTTCTCCATAGAGGGACATTTTCTTAATGGATAAAATGTATCAGCAAAACAACAACAATAGCAGCAAAAACTACAACTTGCATTATATTTAAAGGTGAAAGACTCAATGTTTTTTCCCTGAGATCAAAAACAATGCAAAAATATCATTTTTAACCACTTACACTCAAAAGAAGACTAGTAGTTCTATCCATTGCTTATAAAGCAAGAAAGAGGTGAAAAGATAGGAAAAAAAGAATTAACACTAAACTGTCTTTAAGAATATATGATCTCTTATATAGAAAATTTGATGGAATTTACAAAAAAGCTACTATAAGTAATAAGTGAATATAGCAGGGATAGATGATAGAAGATCAACATACAAAAAGCAGTTATATTTCTATGTACTAGCAGCAGTCGGAAATTGAAATGGGAAAAATGTCAGTAATAGTAGCATAAAAAAGTTAAATTGTTAAGGATTAATCTGACTTCAAATGTACAAGACCTATTCAATGAAAACTAAAAACCATAGGGGCTGAGAAAAATTAAACGAGTAGAGAAATATATTGTTTTTATGAATTAGATGGAAGAATCAATATTATTAAAAGGTCAGATATCCCCAGATGTACCTAGAGATTCAAGACAATCCCGGTCAAAATGCAGATATGCATTTTTTTTTTTTTGAGTCTCACTTTGTCACCCTCTTGGGGTCACACAGCTCACAGCAACCTCCAACTCCTGGGCTTAGGCAATTCTCTTGCCTTAGCCTCCCGAGTAGCTGAGACTACAGGCGCCCACCAGAATGCCTGGCTATTTTTTAGTTTTGCAGTTCAGTGGAGGCCGGGTTTGAACCCGCCACCTTCGGTATATGGGGCCGGCGCCCTACTCGATGAGCCACAGGTGCCATCCTGCATTTTTTGAAATTGACAAGCTGATTCTCAAATTTATGTGGAAATACATATAAAAGGCCTGCATTAGCCAAAACAACTTTAAAAAAGAACAAAGTTGGAGGACTTGCACTAAGTCATTTTTAAATATTATTATAATGCATAACTGGTATGCTATTAATATTAGCATAAAGATAGACAAGTAGATCAGCTTTGTTAGTATCCATGCAACTGTGCCCAGGCCAACTTGCCCACTTATAAGTAGGGTAAAATCTTAACCCTTTACAGTTCCTGACTTAAGGGTCTTCAAATTTATTTCTTATGGCATATTCCTCAAACTTGCTCGTGAATGTATGGATATTCATTTAATGTTTACCCTTTATATATTACCTGTACATTTATATGATTATAGGTAATATTAAATATTTCTTAATAAAAAAGAAAATACTAAGTAAAATGATTTAGAAACAGTCTGTAAATCTATGTCACCAAAAATATTACTGTCTAAATAGATGTATGATAACTGTCATTGGGGACAGTATCATAAAATTTAAGACTTCTTTACTCGATGTATTTTATAAGTGTTTGTAGGTTATTACTTCATGTTAAAGGAACTGAAACTACAAATCATTGACAATTATGAGTGAGTTTTATATAAGAAAAACGATATAGGCCTTGGTCTTACCTCAAAATATTAATAAATAAATGTTTTAGTAAAAGGCGAAAGATTTATATGATCTGAAAAGAAACCAGAGTATACAATAAGTGTTTTAAATTAGAATGAAACATCTAAGGTATATAAGCACACAATTTTACTCTTTTCTCCTTTAAGGGGGACTTTAAAAAATTTCAATAAATTTAGGGGTACAAGTGTTTTTTTTTGTTAAATGGATGAATTGTATAGTGGGGAAGTCTGGGGGTTTAGTGTATCCATAACCCAAGTAGTGTTTATTGTACCCAATAGGTAATTTTTCATCCCTCTCCCCCTTTTCATCTCCTGCTTTTGAGTCTCCAATGTCTATTATACCACTCTGTATGACTATGTGTACCCATAACTTAGCTCTCACTTAAAAGTGAGGACATGCAATATTTGGAGTTTTGTTACTCAGTTATTTCATGTAGGATAATGTCTTCTCTTTCCATCCAAGTTGCTGCAAAGTATATTATTTTATTCTTTTAAATATGGGTAGCATTCCATGGCATGTGTGTGGTTTGTGTGTGTGTGTGTGTGTGTATACATATATATATGTATGTGTATAGTATTCCATGGGGTGTGTGTGTGTGTGTGTATGTGTGGATATTTGTACACACACCACTGTTTCTTTAACCACTCATCACTTTCTGGGCACTTTGTTTGATTCCATATCTTTGTAATTGTGAATTGTGTTGCGATACATATGTGAATGCAGGTGTCTTTTTTATATAATGACTTCTTTTCTTTAGTTAGATACCCAATAGTGGGATTTCTGGATCAAATGATAGATGTACTTTTAGTTCTTTGAGAAATCTCCATACTGTTTTCCATAGAGGTTATACTAATCTGCATTCCCATCAACTGTTTATAAGTGTTCTAAAGGAGACTTTTAAGTTAGCCAACCATCTATCTGTCTCAGTTCCATTGGTAAGAGGCCTTGCACTTGTATTGTAATTAATGTAGCAAACATACCCCTGAGTAAATATTGCTTGGCTGTTTAGCTTTTGATTTGAATAAAAGCTCAGCAGCTCAGGATGAACTTCAAATCTCCATGACACCCAGAGACTCATTTTCAACCCTGAGTACAACAGGAATCATGACACTGAGTTAAGCTGAGATTGAGCCATTCAAAGGGACAGGGTAAATTTAAAGGTAATTGCATATTTATATATGAGATTTCAGGTGAAGATGCAGAACTTCAATAATGAGACCTGGTATTTTTTGAAATCTGATTTAACAAATGCCTTTTCTTTTCCCTTAGCTATTCTTGCTTCAGAATCTTTCAAGTTACTTCACGTTTCCCTCTTTCCTGGCAGGTGCTTAAACTAGGAGAGAGAGATGGTGTCAGGGAAAGACAAAAATTAAAGAGAGGAAATAGAAAGTGGAAAAGAAACAGAGGGAGGTAAAGTAGAGAGAAGGAAGGGCCAAACAGGAAAACAAATAGAGATAGGACAGAGAGAAATAATTACAGCGAATAGAAAAAGCAGGAATAGTACAATTGTGTCTTTGGTAATAATAAGAAATAATAATAAGAATTTCTATCATTTATCATGTTCCTCGTATTTATCAGACACTTTGCCTTATATTGTTTAATCTGTTCAACATTATGAAATGGTGCCTATTATTCCCATTTTATAAATGAGAACAAAGGCCCAAAGAAGTTAAGGAACTTGCCCCAGGGAGGCAGAGTCTGGATTTGAATCCAGATCTGCTTGTCTCTAGAGTCCATACATTTCCCACTGTATCAGGTTATCTCCATATGATACTGAAAAAACAGGTTAAAAGAAAAACACTTAAGTTATTCGGCATTATATAAACAGAACAAGCACCACAAAATGACCTAGCATTATCCCTAGCTTTTTTCCCCTTCATTCCCTCTCCTCATGCTCCCCACCACTTACAAATACTCAGTTGCTTTGGGAGACAGACAAGTAGGCAGGGCAGGCAGAAATCTAAAGCCTTACCTTAAGTGTTCACTTTTCTTGGAGTTTTCAGGCCAAGCAGGCAGCTTATCTTCCTTTGATTGCACAAAAGGCTTAGGGCCTAGTTCACTCATAGAAACTAAGTCCAAACCAGCGTTTCCTAAACTTTTGAGGGTTATGGACCCCTTTGAGATGCTGAAGAATGCTAAAAACCACTCTCCAGCGCTTCAGAAATAATGTGCATGCATGTGAATTTTGCATAATGATTCTGGAGTTTCCTTAATGCTCTCATAGTTCTGAAGTTTGTATGTGAGATGAAGGTCTTAGAGACTGGAACTGTGAAGAGAGTGGCAGAGAAATCTGAGACAGGATGAATACAATCCCAGCTCTCAGGTTCTGCCAGAACACTCTTGAATCCCTTTCTTTCTTTCTTTTTTTTTTTTTTGCAGTTTTTGGCCGGGGCCAGGTTTGAACCTCCCACCTCCGGTATATGGGGCTGGTGCCCTACTCCTTTGAGCCACAGGCTCCGCCCTTGAATCGTTTTCAAATACAAGGATGGATATGGTTGTCTTCCCTCCCATTTTAAGGCATATCCCCCTGAAAAGTTTCATGTAAGAAGGTTAAACTTAAATTATTAAAACCAGTTAGACTCAAATTTGGTGATTTATTTGTAGGAAGAAAGATAGTAAGTTCCATCATAAATTCTTTATGCACTCCAGTGCCCACTGGTGGTTAAGAAAAAGTCTTTTACCTTAAATATTTGTATGTTAGGGATGGCTATAACTTCCAGGGGGAGGCTGCTTACTCTGAATTTCAAAATAGAGTCTTCTGGGTGGCTCCTGTGGCTCAGTGAGTAGGGCACTGGCCCCATATACCAGAGGTGGCAGATTCAAACCTGGCCCTAACCAAAAACTACAAAAAAAAAAAAAAATAGTCTTCTTTCTAGACATTGCTTACATTCAATTTTTATTTCTTGAAGTATTTCTTTTTCAAGTATTTCACTAAAATTTTGATGAGGTCTTGCTAAGGTTCATCACAAAATTGTGCTATATAGGAAAAGGATGCTGGACAAAGAGTCAGGACTGCCATTAACTTGCTGAAGGCAAAACATATGGCCATTGTACCCTCAGTATCTTCATCTGCAAGAAGAGAGGTAATTTTACTACTCTCAGTGGTTTTCAAACCTATCATACATTTTTTTTTAGTAGTGAAAACCTTTGTTTCAATGGAAATATTAGACAGAGTATCAATATATAAAAAGGTAAAAACAGGTGTGATTGAAACAGATGTGATTGAACATTGTACCCCACAAATACATAACTGTATTCATGATCTATGTGTATATGACTTAATAAAAGGAAAAAAAAAAAGAAATGATAGCCACACATGTGATCTCACCCTTTGTCCCATCTCCCCCCACCCTCTCCCTCCCCTTCCCTGATTCTCTTTCACCACCCAGTCAGCTCCTGACTCTTCCCTTGGCATAAGGGAGGTGGTCTCTGCTCACGGTGGGGTTGGAAGTCATCCCAATCCTCAACAACACGAGGCCACAGGCCCTGTCGGCACGCTAAGTCAGTGCAGGACAGGTGTTTAGGAACCACCTACACTGGGCCAGGCCCTGAGCTAAGCCCACAGGATTCTAACAGACAGTTTCTACCTTTGAAGGGTGTGATTGAGTGGGGGGGAGGGAAGGAAGAGGAGGCACAGGAAAGTAATGTCTCTGTAAGGTAGCAAGGAGCACAACAGTGAGCAGGCAGCCCAGCCACAACGTCCCAGAAGACTCCTAGAGGAGCAGTCCCCAAACTGGCTGTGTAAGGGAGTAATACCCAGGTAATGGGGGAGCCCCACAATCAGATGTGTTCAGAACTCCTTCCGGGTCAGGACAGGGGCTGGCTTCTGATCAGAGCACTTCATCTGCTCTTTCAAATTCTGCTTAGAACCGGATAACCTCACCCACCTGCTGAGACAAGTGACCCCACCAACCTCACCACAGGTCTGGCAGGTGCCCCAGCCACATCTTGTCCCACCTGGCAGCTCAAAACAGGGACCCTCCTGCTCCTTGTTGATTGAACATTGATAAGGAGGTGAGAAGGAACTGGGACTGAGAGTGATTACTTATAATAGATCCACCTGGAGGCCATGTTCTTCTTAAATGAAAAATAGCAAAAGAATTAATACACGAGATGTCCTCAAAATTGCCATACAACTTTGAATTAACAAATATTCATTATAAAATTTTACAAAATACCTACAAAATATTCTCTACATATCGTATACTTCTTTGTACACAAGCACACGAAGTGTACATATTATGCACTTCTCTCCCACGTATGGCAAACACAGTCCAAGAAAACTGTCATTATAATTTTTTTCCTATGTATGGTGACTTCTGAGACACCTTGTAGATTCAATTTTTGGTTGTTTTGTATTAATTTAAGGGTACATATGATTAGGTTACACTGTTTGCATTTGTTAGGAAAATCTGAGTTGTATTTGAATCCTTCACCAATAGATGTACCATATTTATATATACACCCCTACATTGTACCCGTTAGGTGGGAGCTTACTGAGACCCCTCCTTCCTTCTTCCCTCCCTCCTTCTCAAATTTAATTGTGTTTTTCCTCTTCTGTGTGGGTCTGTAATTGCTCATCTACTAGTTTCAAAATTATCTACCAATTACAAATTAGTATTGAGTACATAGGTTGCTTGTTTTTCCATTCTTGAGATAGTTTACTAAGGAGAATATTCTTTACCATCATCCAAGTAAATATAAAAGATGGAAAGCCTCCATGGTATATTCCAGAGTTAATCCATTCATGTGTCAATGGGCACTTGGGTCGCTTCCACAACTTTGTAATTGTGAACTGAGTTTCTATAAACATTCAAGTGCAAATGTCCTTATTTGATTTTTTTCTTCTGGGTAGATTCTGAGTGGGATTATGGGATCAAATGGAAGGTCTATTTTTATTTATTTATTTTTATTTTTTGAGACAGAGTCTCACTTTGTAACCCTGGGTAGAGTGCTATGATGTCATAGCTCACAGCATCCTCAAACTCCAGGGCTCAAACAATCCTCTTGCCCAAGCCTCCTGAGTAGCTGGGACTACAAGCACATGCCAGGACTATGACACCCAGATAATTTTTCTATTTTTAGGAAAGACAGGGTCTCACTGTTGCTCAGGCTGGTCTCAAACTCCTGAGCTCAAACAATCCATCTGTCTCAGCCTCCCAGAGTGCTAGGATCACAGGTGTGAGCCACTGCACCCAGCTGGAAGTTTTACTTTTAGCTCTTTGAGAATGCCCCATCCCTTGCTGGTATCCAAAAAACTATACCACTTTGCAGTCCCACCAATAGTGTATAATTGTTCCCCTCTCTTCATACCCATAGCACCATCTGCAGCTTTGACACTTTCTGATGTGGGCTATTCTCACTGGGGTTAGGTGGTATCTCAAGGTTTTTAAATTTGCATTTCTCTTCTGACTAGGAATGATGAACATTTTTTCATGTGTCTGTTGGCCATTCATCTGTCTTCTTGGGAGAAGGTTCTGGTCATGTCTCTTGCCCAGTGATAATTGGGTTGTTTGTTCTTTTCATGCAGATTTTCTTGAGTTCTTTGTAGATTTTGGTTATTAAGCCTTTGTCACATTCATAATATGCAAATATCTTCTCCCATTGTGAGGGTAGTCTATTTGCTTCATTTATTGTGTCCTTAGCTGTGCATAAGCTTTTAAGTTTGATCATGTTCTGCTTATTTATTTTTGATGTTGCTGCAATTGCCAAGGAGTCTTCTTCATAAAATCTTTCCCCAGACCTATATCATGAGTTTTTCTTATGCTTTCTTCTAGAGCTTTTATTGTTTCATGTCTTAGATTTAAATCTTTTATCCAGCGTGAGTCAACTTTTGTAAGTGGTGAGAAGTACAAGTCCAGTTTCACTTGTGGCTAACCAGTTCTCCCAGCACCATTATTAAATAGGGATTTTTCCTCCTAATTTATGCTTTTGCTTGGTTTGTCTAAGATCAGATGGCAATTTGAGGCTGGCTTTCTCTCTAGTTTTTCTATTCTGTTCCATAGAACTAAGTCCCTATTTTTCACATCAATACCATGCTGTTACGATCACTATAGACATGTAGTATATAACCTAAAGTCTAGTAATGTGATGTCTCCAGATTTGTTTTTATTTCTTAGAATTGCATTGGCTATTCAGGATTTTTTTCTGGTTCCATGTGAAATGAAAAGCTATTTTTTTCAAGTTCTTCAGAGTATGATGTTGGTCGTTTAATGGGGATTGCATTAAATCTGTAGCTCTCTTTAAGTAGTATAGACATTTTAACAATGTTGATTCTTCTCAGCCATGAGAATGGGATGTTCTTCCATTTGTTAATGGCTTCTGCAATTTCTTTTCTCAGAGTTTCATAGTTCTCTCTGTAGAGAACTTTCACATCCTTCATTAGGTATATTTTTATGTATTTCATTTTCTTTGAAGCTACTGTGAAAGGAATTGTGTCTTTGATTTGATTGTCAGCTTGACTGTTGTTGGCATATGTGGAGGCTACTTATTTATGGATGTTGATTTTTTTTTTTTTTGAGACAGAGCCTCAAGCTGTCACCCTGGATAGAGTGCTGTGGCATCACAGCTCACAGCAACCTCCAATTCCTGGGCTCAAGCAAGTCTCTTGCCTCCGCCTCCCAAGTAGCTGGGACCACAGGCGTCCACCACAACGCCTGGCCATTTTTTGGTTGCAGCCGTCATTGTTTTGGCAGGCCCGGGCTGGATTCGAACCCACCAGCTCAGGTGTACGTGGCTGGCGCCCTAGCCCGCTGAGCCACAGGTGCCGAGCCAGATGCTGATATTATATACTGAGACATTACTGTATTTCTTGGTTACTTCCAGGATCCCATGATCGAGTCCTTTGGGTTATCTAAATATAAGAACATATCATCAGCAAACAGTGAAAGTTTGACCACAGCAAAAGTTTGACCTCTTTGTCCCCATTTGAATACCCCTAATACCCTTTTCTTCCCTGATATCATTGGCTAAGACTTCCAGCACCATGTTGAATAGTAGTGGTGATAGTGGACATCCTTGTCTGGTTCCAGTTCTAAGTGGAAGTGCTGTCAGGCTTACTCTATTCATTACGATATTTTCTATGGATTTGTCATTGATGGCTTCCAGCAGTTTAAGAAATGACCTATCTATGCCTATTAAGTATTATCAGAAAAGGATGCTGTATTTTGCCAAATGTTTTTTCTGTGTCTATTGAGGAAATCACATATTCTTTCTTTTGCTTCTATTGATGTGGTGAATTACATTTATTGATTTTTTGTATGTTGAATCAGCCTTGTATTCCTGGGATAAAGGTCATCTGATTGTGGTGTATAATTTTTTTAATGTGCAGCTATATTCTATTTGCTAGGATTTTATTTTATTTTATTTTATTTTATTTTATTTTATTTTATTTTATTTTATTTTATTTTTTGAGACAGAGTCTCACTTTGTAGCCCTCAATAGAATGCTAGCTCACAGCAACCTCAAACTCTTGGGCTCAAGCAATCCTCTTGCCTCAGCCTCTCAAGTAGCTGGGACTACAGGTGCCCACCACAACGCCCAGCTAGTTTGTCTATCTTTAGTAGAGATGGGGTCTCTCTCAGGCTGGTCTCAAACTCCGTATTTCAGAGAATCCACCAGAGTGCTCCCAGGGTGGTCTCCCAGAGTGCTAGGATTACAGGTGTGAGTCACCACACCTGGACTTATTTGCTAGGATTTTATTATTGTTTTGTTTTTTTTTTTTTGAGACAGAGTCTAAAGCTGTCACTCTGGATAGAGTGCCATGGCATCACAGCTCACAGAAACCTCGAACTCTTGGGCTTAAGCAATTCTCTTGCCTCAGCCTCCCAAGTAACTGGGACTATAGGTGCCTTCCACAACAGGTGTTTATCCCTGAATCAATTGCCTGTGTCCAGGGATAGTTTACCAGATATATGGGACTATTCCCTTGCTGCTATAGGGCAGCATCTCCAAGAAAGGGAATAGGCTATATTCCTATTCCTATATTCCTAAGAGTATAAAGAGGAAGGAACCACAGCAGAAAGAGAATTGCCTTCCTTTCCATTGCAGGGAAAGGTCTTCAGAGAGTCCCAATTTAATGCCTCCTCTTTTCCACATTTGTTCAGCAGTGGAAGTGTTTGAACTGAATGGAGGAAAACTTAGAGTGGCCTCCTGGGCACTTCTCAGGAATCAGAAGACCAGGTTGGCATCCCACCTACGTATGGAAGAGCAAGTAAGCCTGCATAGGGGAGAATCCTTACAGGTTCACCCCCATGATCTCATGTAGACCAGAGTCTGAAACTTCCACTTAGAGGGTTATGAGAAATGGGGCTTTTTCTGGGGGAAAAGACAGTGATGAGGCTTTTAAAGTCCATTTGGCTCTCTCCTCTACGGACCTCGATGGCCAGCACTTTATCAGTAGCCTTTTATCTTAGTATAACTAATGGATCTATTTTGAATCAGGACATGTACACATACTTTTATGATTCCAGGAGGAGATGAGAAGTACAAAGTGTAATTATAGAATTATCATTGTCACCATTTTCTCCAATCAGCACATCACTCACAGTGACAGTTTCTAAGAGCTTTATATGGAAAAAAAGTGTAATCTGTAGTGCAAACAGAGGGCTTCCAGGACTGCTCCTGGGTCCCCTTTAAGATTATGGATGCAGGTCACTGCCTAGACCCAGTGTTCCCCCGGAGAGGGCCGCGAGGACCACTGCCCTTTGCTCCATAGAAAGAAGTGGAAGCATTAGGAGACAAGACTAGGGCAATGACTCCCTGTTCTTGAGATAACCAGCCAATTCCACATCAAAGAAAAACTCATTCTACTTTGATATTTTATCCTGTCAACACACAAAATAGCCAGAGCCATAGAAAGAACACAAAGCCAAAGGAAGAAATGCTTTAATGTCCTGTAAGAGTCTTTTCCTATTGAGTTAGGCATTGTTTAATCTAGATGACTGATTCTTCAAAGAACCTTGTCTTTTCTGATTTCAAAGCATAGAAAATAAGTAGCTCCTTCGCCCGTGTCTCGGCTGTAGCCTCATCCAGAGATCAGGCTCCTTGTAGACCAGAAATGGCACGGGGAGGCTGTCCTAAAGTAGGAAAGACCTCAGGATTTGGGGTCAGGAAACCCTATGCTCATGTTTGGACTCTGCCATTTATTAGCTGTGCGAGGAAAAAACCTTCTTTCCACTTCGAGTCTCATCTTTCCTTCTTTGGAAAAAGAAGTGCAGTGTTATGGTGAAGATTCAGTGAAATTAACTGACATGATACATTAAAGGACTTAGCAATAGCCCGACAGATACTAAGCAGTCTGTAAGTGTTAGCTATCAGTATCATCATCCAGGAGGATGGCGAAGGTTCATTTTTAAGAATTATTTTGCTGAAAGGGCCACTTTCATTATGCCATCTTTCCAAATTCCCTGATCCTGATTCAAAGGACAGACAATATGAGGGGGTGAGGGAAAAAAAAGGAGAGAGTGTGGGTGAAATGCAATTGATTCTGCTAACAATAAAATATCTAAGTGTGCATTTGTTGATACCAGTAATTTGAACTTGCAGCATTCTTGAGATGCCCTGTGTCTATTAGGATATATGTATCCCCCCCAAGGAGCTTAGAATTCCTGGAAGACAGGGATAGCTTCTTATTCCTCTTTTCTCCATAGCTTCTGGCTTAGAATTTGGCACTTACCAGATAGGATATGTCTGTTGAATGAATGGACAAAGGAAAGTAGCAGAGGTATGACGGAAGAGATGTACAAATCTCAGCCATTCCAGCAGAGCTCTGTGTCATCACTCTGCAATTAGATACATTGGAGTATAAGCTCAAACTCCTAGAGAACATCAAGACATGATGATGACAAGAACTTCCAGACGGGACTTAAGGATGGACAGCTGGACAGCTCCCCAGAAGCCTCCTTCAGGCAAAGCAGAAGAGCTGAGTGAATAGTGCTGGGGCTGGGGGCTCAGCCAACTTGCTCCCCCCTTACTTCCATGACTGGTCAGCTCCTGCCCTGAAATAGCATTTGATTTTCAAGCATGGGTTGATAGAGCCATAACTTTTATATACTGTTCCAAAGGGTCTGAAGTACCTCTGAGAAGTGGTGCAGTCCCAGATTGGACACCACGCCCTTCCTTCACTCCCCACCTCCCTGACCCCCATGCAGCCTGCATTTCCTCAGACATACCAGCTCCTATTTCGCAGAGTATAAATTCTGCTCATTCACCTATGATTTCATTAGGAAAAGAGTACGCCATTTTCATTTTATTTTTTAACCACTGCACTAAAAGAACCTCACATTCTGCAGTAGACCAAAGCCCCCAGATGCTCAGAGTAACAGGCTTCTATTCATTGGCCACTCACGGCACTTTTGATCCCTCAATCCTTGCAATGGACCTCTGAGGTAGGCATAAAGACCCCTTTTTTAGATGAGAAAACCAAGGCAGAAGAGGTTAAGCTTATTTCCAGGTCCATTGTGTTTAGGGCCCATATAGCTGGTGTCTGAGCCCGGGTCTAAAGTAAGTAGGAATGAAGGCAGGAGAGAGAAGAGAAACAGAAATTCTTTTCTATAAAATAACAGTTGTTTGTGTATTCAGAATTTGTTAAAATCCAGTTTGCACCTACAGTTATAATCTTTGAATTTCCTTTGTTTCTCAAGGAATAACTTGGATGCCATTTTAATAAAGGAAGAATTTATGTGAACAATGGAATACAAGTTTTGATTAACCATAGATGTACTCTCTAAGCCAAATATCTTTTTTTATTTTTTTTTTATTGAGTCAGAGACTCATTCTGTTGCCTTGGGTAGAGTGTTATGGCATCATAGCTCGCAGCAACCTCAAACTCTTGGGCTTAAGTGATTCTCTTGCCTCAGCCACCCAAGTAGCTGGGATTACAGGTGCCCACAACAACACCCTGGCTATTTTTTTGTTGTTGCAGTTGTTATTGTTTTTTAGCCATCCCTAGCCAGGCTCCAATCCACCAGCCTGGGTGTGTATGGCCAGCGCCCTACCCACTGACCTACAGGCTGTCAAAGTTATTTGCTATATGGATGGCAGAGTAACTTTCTCAAATAAAAATCTGACCATGTCACTTTTATGCATAAACCCTTCACTGGCAGCTCCTAGGATCAAGTCTAAACTCCTGACCTTGGAATATAAGGCCTTCATATTCTGCCCACTTCTTGTCTTCCTCATCTGCAATCAGTACCACTCCCTCATCAACAACTCCATTAACCATGTAGCTACATGAATGGGTGTTTCAGTTTCCAAAAGGCATTGAGGCTTCTTCACTTACACTTGCTGTGTAATCACCATTCTAAGACCCCAAAACTAATCACATGATTTAAGTTTTGCCTGTGCTCCATGGAAGGGTTTGTTGGGCTGGCAGGTCCAAAATGGCCTCATTCACATTCCTGGTTATTGACTAGGAGCCTCAATTCTCTCCAATTGGCCTCTTAACCTCCAGTTAGCTAGATCATCTTACTTACAGGGATCTCCAGCAGCATCTGAAGGCAGTAAAAGCAGAAACTGTAAGGCCTCTTATGGTCTAGCCTTGAAAGTCACACAACATTGCTTCCTCTGTATTTTTTTGGTAAATCAAGTTGCAATGGCTGCCCAGATTCCAGGGTAAATGGGCTCCTTCTCCTGAAGGAAGAGTAGAAAGTCGCATTGCATGTCCTTGTAAATTCAGTCTGGGTGATGGACATAAACTAAATGCTTCTCAAAGGGGATGGGAGAAACAAAAGGAACCTCGAATACTCCTTTGGCCCTGTAAAATCTGGAAAGCCTAGCAGTGTGGCTATCCTGAGGCAGAGGGGAGCCCCAAACTAGTAACAAGGAGCCTGGATTCTCCACCAACAAGAAGGTAGCTTTGCTTTATTTCTAATCATCATTCTCAAGGTGTTCTGAGCCCAGGAAGCTACCAGAAGTACAAAGGAAATAAAAAGGACACCCATTCATGCTCTGTACTTATTAATCATACCGAACACTTAAGCATTTAAAATTACCAGGCAAGAAGTAAGAATGTTTATCAATGTAAATACCATTAACATTGCTTCAAGGGTTGAGTCCAGATGTCCATCACTCAGAAACAACAATAACAACAATAGCAAATGAAGGTGGGGCAATTTATGAACAGTACCATGTATTTTATTGATGCATATCCATGTAGAAAGTGCAAGTGAATCTAAAGATGAAAATAAATGTCTCCCACAATCCCCAGAGGTCAGAACTAAGCACTGTAAAGATTCCACCATGGTTTTAAGTAATACACCATAAGACGTTCATCAAAGGTTCCTAGCCTCTCTGAGTCTTAGCACGAAGCATCCAGCATCCCTGGGTGTCTTTGCATATAATGTCTGCTTTAAATCAGGGAAAGATTAACACTGGATATTTCAAGTTTAAAAAAAAATTTTTTAAATTAAAAAAGAAAAAATCAAGGCAAGAGTCAACTTGGGAGCTAAGCCCAATAGGGATGTCCAAGCCACAGTGGATAAGCTGAGATAAAAACTCATTTTAGAACACTCGGGGACAAATCAAACAAATGAATTAAGTAGAGACTTGCTGACTCCTCACCGGTTATGTTATGCTGCCCCATGTGGTGGGGAGGAGCAGTGGACTAGCGTGCTGACTGCTAATGAGTCTCCTCTCTCAGAGCTTGAAAGCTTCCCATGGCTTAAAGGCTGCAGGGGAAGGACTGCTGGAACTGAGTCATGCATCCTAGCTAGATTGTGGGCCCTTGGTCTTTGCATGGTGATGGACAGCTTCACAAAGAAAGTAATATCAAATTAGAAAGTGTAATAAAAGCTGGGGGACTTGTAGACCCCAGGATAATGCAAAGTGCCCACATGAGAAGAAAAAAACTCTTATGATAATCTTGTCTGTATGTGAATCCTTTGCTGCCTGGAACTTGACATTTCTTTAGGGATGATACAGTCATAGGATTGATGAGGGTGTAAGGGAGGCAGGCTCTGAAGGTAGGAACCCCTCCCCCCACTCACCTCAAGACTAGGAAAGCATGAGGCAGGTGTCTTTGTGTGCTGGGGGGGAGGGAAGGAGAAGCAGCACTTCAAGATGTTTCCATTTTCTCCTCATTAGATGATAATGGATCTCCCTAGTTACTGCAGTATGAGGAAATCTACAAAAGTAACTTTCCAATATCCTTTGCAGGATGGGTGGAGAAATACATGGCATACAGCTACAGTGTGTTATTTTAAAAAATGGCTTTTCAAGATGAGCAATAAATTAGTTTACGAAGCCATTGTGAAAGGCAAATAGGGTCTCTGTACTTCATAGGGGCACACCCACCACTGACTGGAGAATAACTCACCAAAACCACCATGACGGGTTCAAGGCTTTTATTTTATTTTATTTATTTTTTTGAGACAGAATCTTACTATGTCACACTCAGTAGAGTGCTGTGGCATCACAGCTCACAGTAAACCTCAAACTCTTGGACTTAGAGATTCTCTTGTCTCACCCTCCCAAGTACCTGGGACTACAGGCATGTGCCACCACGCCTAGCTATTTTTGTCGCAGCTGTCATTGTTTTGCTGGCCTGGGCTGGGTTTGAACCCACCAACCTCTGTGTATATGCCTGGCACCGTAACCACTGTGCTACAGGCACCAAGCCATGGCCCATTTTTATATGACACCTAAACTCGTGCTTTGCTTTGTCATTTCAGCAGAAGTCAGACCAAACAGTGGTTTAGGGCTGCATGGATATGGTTATCAACTTGCTTCCACTTTTCTTCAAGTTAGTTGAATACATAATAAAATTGGGTTATTATTCTTGTCTTAAATATCCTAAACAATCATTTAAAATTTTTCCTTTGGCCTTCATTATTCAAATCTTAACCTGAGTTCTCACTGTTTTATTCCCCTGAAGAGACTGAATCTATCAGTAAGGACTCCAGGACGTCCATTAGATTCCAAAGCTGCAAAGTAGATCTTTTAGAGGAAATCTGCAGTTATTCCTTTCCACTGAAGAGCTTCTCT
Organism: Arctocebus calabarensis; assembly: GCA_963573935.1. NCBI lineage: Eukaryota > Metazoa > Chordata > Mammalia > Primates > Lorisidae > Arctocebus > Arctocebus calabarensis. The sequence continues at coordinate 17,079 of CAUYON010093423.1, forward strand.
AGCTGTGCATGTAGGAAAATCACACAAACGGAATGCAGTAAATTGTATGAGACAAGTTATAAACATGTACTACAGTTTTGATTAGGGCTGGTTCTCCTTCCAGAAACATGATAGGTTTACAATTCCCTACCATTCCTGAAGGGAACCCATGAGACTTGTTTTGTTTGACCAATGAAATATGAACAGAATGACATGTTATTTCTAGCAGAAGAGTTAAGAGGCTGAGAGGGCTTCATACTTCTCCCACCTGCTATAGTCTGCCCCAAGAAGCCTTTAGCCCTAAGGGACCATGATGAATATAGGCCACTGTGTTGAACCATGAAGATTTGAAGGATGTTTGCTAACACACCCTAATATAGTCACACTGACTAATCCAGTCTTAAAATATATAATAAGGAAGACTAGTGTGGCAGATATCCAAAGACTGGCTATTGCCTCAATTCAGACATCTTTGAGGGGCTTTCCCAACTTCAGAGGGTCCTCAAGGGGTCAACTGAGATATTTGTCGGGACTTCGATAGAGTTCAGCTTCTTGCTCTGTCTATCCTGCTTCCATTCTTTCTCTCTCACTGGTCCTCATCTAGACAGCACTGCCCAATAACTACACTTCCTGCTTGTATATTTCTATCACAGAGTCTGTTTCCCAGGAAATCTACACTGCATTATCACCATTGAATGTTATTTAATGTATGTAGTATTTTTCATGGGAAATATATTTCATTATCATTGTGCTTGGACATAAAAATTAACTCATGTAATAAAACAATAAACTAAAGGAACCTCAATAATGATTTCCTATAAAAAAATAAAATAAAATAAAATAAAGAAGACTACTAATGCATCAGTCAGGGTTTCAGGCTGCAAGTCTCAAAACCTCTTCTGAGGATTCTAGACAGGAATTTAAGTACCTTCTAATCCCTAATGACATCAGTCTCCTACCATCCCATCCTAACATGACGGAAGTAACTTCTGAGTTGCCTCTGAAACCAGAGGCTTCTTAGAGAGACCTTGCTCACTTTTCTTTGACTGATATTGCTGCTGGCTTACTCATCTTTAAGTTTAAAAATTCATCTTTCACCTGTAGAAAAGTCTTGCAGGTGCACTCAGGAGGTTACATGGAAATCTATATTCCTCCAACCACAGCAGGAAGGGAAACCGTAATAATTATTATGACAGGGCAGATTAGGACGCCAGGTGAAGATCTTTGTAAAATGTGATTTTCTGTTGGTGTTCACTTCTGCTGTGCAGGAAGTTGGTTAATATTATTGATTGCCTAATTGACCAGTGTGGCTATTTGTCTTCATAAAGAAAGGATCTCCATAAAAACTAAAAGCATGCCCTTTTACTGGCATTTAGTGCACAGGAGATTGCCTTTGAAAGAAATCAGAGCTGCCTTAATTACTGTTAGCATAGGAAAAATGCATTGATGTGTCTTCCTAGTAAGAGGGTTTTAAAAGTCAGATATAAATGAACTTTATTCTCTGTGTATGTGTGTGTGCATGCATGCACACATGAGAGAGAGAAGGACCAAGTTTTTTATACAGTATTGGGGAGGGGTTCTCTCTTCTGCACTCACAGAAGAGCAAAGTGCCACTATCCACAGCCTCAGTACCCTCAGGATGGCTTTATAGCCACTCTTCAGGTGTCCACTTTGGCACAATGTATTTTAGCCATTGGGATTGTGCTGTGCAAAATATGGGTAAGAATGACAAATATTCAGCACAGATATTCTCAGTTGAGAAGAGCAATTAGCAAATTCATAAATTGTTTGCTTACTCTTCTTTAGTCAAGTATAAACATTTGTTAAAAGATACTTTGCTTTAACTAAAATTTTTCTCTTGGGAAGTAAACAGATGTTCGAATACCCACATTGCTGCTTGAATCTCACACCATTTCATCATGTCTGACACCCAGACCCAGTTAAAGAGTTTCCCATGGCAGTGAGTATCAGTTAAGAAGTCAATGTGAACTGGAAGGAAGGATTTCAGTGGAGTTCCACGGGCTCTCCCTTTGATTACACATAGTCTCATCTTTTATTGGAAAGTGTACAATGATGTCATAGAGCCCCAGAATAGAGCTAGTTGGAAAGCTGGCTTCATAGGCAATGTCTTAGTAAATTTATAAGGTTTTAAGATCTGGCTCTCAACATTTAGATGTAAAAGCTGATTTATCAACAACCGAGAAAGGATGAATCTTTCTGCGGATGAAGTCATCAAACTATCTAAGCAAACAGAAAATAATATATAGAACCAAGTTGACAAGCTATCAAATTATACTGAGACTTTTGCTGCCACACATGCTAACATGTTAGCATTATCATGCGTAGTACATTCTCTCGCTGCAGGTGAAACTATATCACATTCTAATCAGAATAAAATTTGATGATCAAGGAACCAAAACAATGGAAATTAATTGGGTAAATCACAGAAATATACCTCAGCCATAATAGCTTTAGGCAGTCTTCCTTATCAGAAGGATAATCTTGCCCCAAGAGACAGTAATATTAAAGACGTTAGGAATAATTTCTCTACTTTAGATAGTCCATTAGCCTTTAATTAATTAATTTAATTAATTAATACAAGTCCAGAAGCCAATTTACCATTTTAGGGTGACTCTCCATAGCTCTGCTCTGGCCCTGTGGTTCACTCGCACACAACACTGAAGTAGGGGAACCAAGATGCTCCTTGGAGCTTGGGAGCTGTCCAGGGTCCTGAGATCCTACTCAGTCCTCATCAGACTTACCCCTGGAATTTTAATTCTGTGCAGTTTAACATCAGGCCAGATTAGATTCAACAAGGAGGCATAATCTCTTTATACAGGATGGAATCCAAAATGTCATGCACAAAAAAATGTAAGCATTTAATATATAAATGTAAGCATTTAATATATAAATGTAAATATTTAATATATAAAAATTTCATGAAGATAAACCATCAGGAAATGCAAGGAGATATAGAAAGAAAAATGATGGTAAAATGATATGTTAATTTACCTTTGTAAACTCATGATATAACAAGAAGGTAACAAAAAATCTACATAAGAGCTCCTAATGCACATATGTAAAATTATATTTCAAAGCCTATAACAAAAGAAGAAAAACTTGAATTTTTATATCTATGAAATGTTTACAAAATTAAACATACAGTAGACCTCTCAAAAAAAACTTAGTGAGGTGTATAACGTAGAAATGCTACGGATAATATTCTCTGTCCTTTAAGGAATAAAACTAAAAATTAGAACACTTATAAGGCCTCTCTTTAATAATTCTGCTAGTACCAAATCAATACAAAATTCACATAACATCTAGAAAACAGTAACAATAAAAATGCTATGTATGAAAATAGCTAGGAGAATGAGAAGAAATATATTAGGTATTAACCAAAAAAGCTAGTAAAAGGTAAGCAACTGTTCCTTGGAAAGTGGAGATGATTTTTTAATAAATATGAAAGAAACCAATAAATTAGAAAATAAGAACATAAAATTCTGACTTAAAGAAGGGAAGAGAAAGTTGGAGAAGAAACGAGAGAAGGCAGAAATCTTAAGAACAAAAAGCAGATGGAGAAGAAAAGCCACTGACAGTTACCATGGGTTAAAAAGAAATGTTTGATTTACATCTTTTTTTTTTTTGAGACAGAGTCTCATGCTGTACCCTAGGTAGAGTGCTATGACGTCACAGCTCACAGCAACCTTAAATTTTGGGCATAAGCTATTCTCTTGCCTCAGTCTCCCAAGTAGCTGGGACTATAGGCACCTGCCACAATGCCAGCTATTTTGTTGTTGTTGTTGGAATTGTTGTTGTTGTCGTAGCTGGCTCAGGCTGGATTCGAACCCAGCAGCCTTAGTGTAAGTGGCCAGCGCCCTACCCACTGAGCTACGGGCACTGCCTGCCATCGTTTTGAATGACTGCAGTTCCCAGTGAAATTATTTTCCCCTCTCGAGAAGTTTAAGGAGCAGTTCACTTACCCACTTTCCCTTTCTTCCTGACACACATCGTATCATAAACAGTTCATGCTCCTCTCATTCTCAAATGACATATCTCAAAAGGCATTCTTATTTCCCTTATTTCTTTTTGTGATATCTTGCATTTCCCTTCTGCATACAAAACAACCATTTATCAAATATCTGGCATGGGTCAGTCAGGGCATAGGGACTTTACAGACATTTTTGCTAAACTCTCATCAAATTTTTCAGGCATTCAGCCTACCTTATAGATAGAGAAATCGAAGCTTATAAAGTTTAAGTCATGTTTCTCATGCCACGTGCCTGGTAATTCAGAACTAATTCTATGTACGCCAAAGTTGATTTTTCCTTGTGATGCTACACTGCCTCTCCATGGATGGAGATAGCACATGTTAATGCAACTTACACACACTTGGCAAATCATTGGAAAAGAAGTTTCAGATGATCAATAAAATCAAGAACCAAATGAGCTCAACAACCTGAAATAACCGGTTGATACCAACTTGAATCACTCCCTGAGGGCAAAGTTCAAAGTACTAATGTTTGGGAGTTTTAGAAAAAAAAAAATTAGTTTTGCATATCCAGAATCAAGGACTTCTGTTCCGCTGCAGTTCATTTGGCAAATTCCTTGGCGTTTTAGTGGTCTGTGTGTTTTCTGAATCTTTCAGGGTCCTGGCAGGGAAAGAGTTGAAGAGGAAGAGTTTAATAAAGGGTCCGTATATGGAGTGAGGGCAACTAACGTGAATTGGTGAAGCACCCAGGGACAGGCACCACGGCTTCCCAACAGCAAGAGAGACCATGGGTAGAGGGACACACTCTCTATGTTTTTAATGATTCAATACCTATTTGCTCTTACTTTCAAATGTTCTGTGGAGGCCTCCCCTTGGCCAAACTCAACCAGAATCTTGACAACAGGAAAACCCAAGGGTACATTCAGTAGAGCTCAGCCTCCTAGGGAATTTTGCAAGAAGGACAAAAGCAGAGACTATATCTGGTGGGGAAACAAATGAGTACCCATCACATTCGCTTTCCTCCAATGGACTGACTGATGCTAATGCGGACCTATCCTCCGTCTTAATCATCAGAAATCACAGTCCTATTTTCTTCTCCATGGTCCAGAACACACTTGGAGGTCATGTTCAATATGAATACCTCACAGGGAATGAAATTTACACACAGGAAGTGCATCCTGAGAAAGCCAGCAGGTATGTCTCACATGACAAAGACTAGGGTAGAGGAGATCTAGGAAGACAAGTAGGAAGGCTACTGTGGTGGTCCAGAAAGCAGACATTAGCCCCAGGCAATAGGGTTATTGGGAAGCAGAATTTATCTTAGTATAAGCAATAAGTTTCTGATTTCTAGAACTCTCTTTCAGCAAAATAAATTGGAGATGGAACGAGAAATCTCCAAGCATAAAGAATTAAATTATTGGAGAGGCTGCCACCTGCTGATGGGGCTACTGAAGAAGAAATTCCTGCCTCTGACATAACATGAGGTGGGACAACACTTCATTTCCCTTACAAACCCACGTTCTGACTCAGCTGGTACCAAACACACCAAGACCCACTTCAGTAAATGGCTATCTGTCACACGCGACCCTTGTGGATGGGACCTGGAATTCTGAATTTGCTCGAGTGTCTTGCCTGCTACTGACACGTTAAATAATTACTACCTTCATGATCAATCTTTGAATTTTGCTACTTCTCCAAGAGACTAATGAGTGGTAAACAAATATCCTCAGCTCAGAATGCTTCCAAATTCTCTCAAACAGCAGCATATTGATCAAAACTGAGCAGTTCTGGACTTAGCTTTAGGCGTCATCTTACAGCTCCTTTCTCAACAATAACTACAGCCAGAATATCTCTTTCCACAAACAGAATAAAGGCCTCTTAAAAATATGGGGTCTCCAGATAAAGCAGCAAATGGCTCTTTCCAGAAGATTTTCAAGAAAAAATACTGTGCTGATAACACAAATTTCTAATTATAATCTATTCAGTGAAAAAAAGTTCATGAAAGGATATGGTGGTGGTGGTGGTGTGTGTGTGCATGTGATTATATGGTTTATAGAGACTTGAAAATAAATTTCCAGGCTCAGTGCCAGTATCACAGTGGTTATGGCCCCAGCCACATACACCGAGGCTGGAGAGTTCAAAACCTGCCCCAGTTAGCTAAACAACAATGACAACTGCAACAAAAAATAGCCGGTGTTGTGGCCAGCACCTGTAGTCCCAGCTACTTGGGAGGCTGAGGCAAGCGAATCACTTAAGCCCAAGAGTTGGAGGTTGCTGTGAGCTGTGATGCCACTGCACTTTACTGAGAGTGATATAGGGAGACTCTGTCTCAAAAAAGAAAAAACAGAAATATAGAAAAGAAAATATATATCCACATGAATAATAGTTATCTCTAATTAGTGGAATCATAATTACCTTTTATTTTCTTCTTTGCCCTTACTGTATTTTCCACAATAAATGTGGTTTTAACAAGAAAAATGTCTTTTCTGTGGTACTTTAAAATTTTCTTTGTTAAAGAGAGAGGGACAACGTAAAACATGGCTAGGTAGACTTTTAGAAAACTCGACTGCTTTGGAAGGTTGACACATCCTTTTTTTCTTCCCTAGTTTGGATTCTATCCTAAAGGAGGATGTGAAAATGTTGATTTGACCCCTAAAGTCTCCTGAAATACACATTCTTTTAATTACCAATAATACCGGCAATTCACTTAAATACCAGCAAGCAGGCATTTAAGTGAATTTCTCACGGTGTTACAAAGCAGATCAACAACCAATATTGGAAGACAAGACACATTTTCTTACCTCTTTTCCAATTCTGCAAGCGCTCGAAGGAGTCTTATTCATTTGAAAACTATATAACTTCTTTGAGTAATTTTTCTTTTTCATCTAAAACTTTTCTTTTTTTCTGAGATAACTGAAGTCTCTGGTCAGCCATCTTGAATACCTTCTGACTTATTCCCTACATAACTATGTTTTTAAAAAAACTTTGCACATGGGGCTGCGCCTGTGGCTCAGTGAGTAGGGCGCCAGCCCCATATACCGAAGGTGGCAGGTTCAAACCCAGCCTCGGCCAAACTGCAAAACAGAAAAATAGCCAGCTGTTGTGGTGGGTGCCTGTAGTCCCAGCTACTTGGGAGGTTGAGGGAAGGGAATTGTTTAAGTCCAGGAGTTGGAGGTTGCTGTGAGCTGTATGATGCCATGGCACTCTACCGAGGGCAATAAAGTGAAACTTATCTCTACAAAAAAAAAACTTTGCACATAGCACCTTAAAATTATGATTTATTTATACCTCTTCAATTGTCATAAGTGTTACTGGGAAATAGTTATCCAGCATGTGAGGGCTATCTGGAAAGTATACCACCATGTAAGTATGGAAAATATAGACATAAGTGGTTGGATACTTTTCAGACTGCCCTCATATACCAAGAAATTCTCCCTTTCTTTTTTAAGCTACAATGGCAGAGGCTGCTAGTTGCCTCCCAATATTCACTCCTCCATGTTATTTTACTAACAGAATCCTGATATGTCTTGGACACTGACACCTGGAATAAAAATACCAATCTCGGGCGGTGCCTGTGGCTCAAAGGAATAGGGCACCGGCCCCATATACCAGAGGTGGCGGGTTCAAACACGGCCCCAGGCAAACACTGTGGAGAAAAAAAACCACCAAACTCCTAGGCCCTCTTGCACTCAGGTGAGGCCCCGTGAATAAGTTCTGACTAAAGAAGTGCAAGCAGAAGTGTTTTGAGGGATTTCTTGGACGGTTCCTCTGAGGATCAGGAAAAACTCTTTCACCCTTTGACCTTTACTCCTGCTTCTTTTGGTCGGCACCATTTTGATGGCTGGAGCCCCAGCAGCTGCCATGAACCCCAAGGTAGCCATAGGGAAGAAAGCCCATGCTATAGATGAAAAATAAAGAAGGACTTGGTTCCTTGATGTCAATGAAGTTGTCCTGCCAATCCTGAACTATCTACATCACATTTTCATGAGGTAATGGTTTATTCTGGGGAGCAGAGGCAAGGATGTTCTATAATATGCAGCCAAACTTCTTTATCCTCACAGATGCCAGGATACAATCCCCACCAAAATATACCTCCCGGGCGGCTCCTGTGGCTCAGCGAGTAGGGCACCGGCCCCATATACCGAAAGTGGCGGGTTCAAGCCCGGCCTCGGCCGAACTGCAAAACAAAAAAATAGCCGGGCGCTGTGGCAGGCGCCTGTAGTCCCAGCTACTAGGGAGGCTGAGGCATGAGAATCGCTTAAGCCCAAGAGCTGGAGGTTGCTGTGAGCAGTGTGACGCCAAGGCACTCTACCCAGGGCGATAAAGTGAGACTCTGTCTCTACAAAAAAAAAAAAA
>CAUYON010093428.1:0-101353 GCA_963573935.1 Arctocebus calabarensis
GCCCCTTTCCCCATATTCTTGTGCTATAGTTGCATTATAGCCTTCATATGAAACCTTTAAATTAGCTTCATAGTAGGGCTGAGTACATTGGATACTTTTTCTTCCATTCTTGAGATACTTTGCTAAGAAGAATATGTTCCATGGAGTTCTATTTTTACTTAGATTCTTTGGATCTTCATTTTGATAATGCTATACTAAAAATGTCTGTTTACATGTATGTGTTTAAAATGATATTGAAATATGTCAGAAGTTTGTTGGCTAGTTTAGGATAATCAGCTTCAGACTTAAGTACAATTACCAGCGAGGTTGGGGAATGTTAATGTTAAAGGCTGTCCTTTGATAACTGTCAAACTGGCAGGTTCACTTGAAGATAAGGTTCAGACAGCATTGGGTACTGTTGAAAGAGTGTTTCTTCACTTTGCATTTATTTGTGTTTATTATCACACGTAGTGCTCACTGAGTGTGGCAGGGGCTATGTACAAAGGCTGGATTCTCACAAGACACCTGCTTGCGATGTGCCCACACTCCTGTCTACATATTTCAGGGTTGACTGTGGTGCGTGATGATGCCCTTCTCCTGCTGACGTTCCTCTCTATCACTGAGAAGCTTTCATCCCTCCAGCGTGGGATGTGATTGTTGTCACAGCTGTAAGCGTGCATCCTGGTGTCACTTCACAGTCTGCAGTGGCAAGCTGGCCACCTGGAAGGTCTGTGTTGAGGAGGCGGCTCTCTGAAACACATACTGGAAGTTAGTAATTTCTCAGAAAACTTGAGGGCTCTTGAGAAGTGTGAAAATGACACCCGAAAATTCTGCTCCCAATGCTAATGTCATGAGCCTTTTCATTAAGGGTGATAAATTCCAGAGGAGAGGAGAGGAATTTCTGGTGTGCTCAACGGTTGCTGGTGGTTTCCACATTACGGGCAGGGATGGGGAGCTAATGGGGGGCCCTCCCCTCGTGGGCACACCAACTGTGTGCAGGTCAGTTCTTCCTTCTCCTCCTTCAGGGGTGGACATGCAGCTGCTGTTTCTCTTTCATGGACAAACAAATATAAAAGACCCACCCAACCTACCAGTCTACCAAACAGGAGAGAAACGGTGGCTTTAGCAGAAAGTTTATTCAGGGAGGGACTTCACAAATCATACAAGGAGGCCGGGTGCAGTGGCTCACACCTGCAATCCCAGCACTCTGGGGGTCCAAGACAGGCGGATAACCTGAGCTCAGGAGTTAGAGACCAGCCTGAGCAAGAGCAAGACCCCGTCTCTATTTAAAAAAAAAAAAAAAAAATTAGCAGGGCATTGCAGTGGGCGCCTGTAGGGTTAGGGTTAGGGTTAGGGTTTAGGGTTAGGGTTAGGGTTAGGGTTAGCTACTTGGGAGGCTGAGGCAAGAGAATCACTTGCACCCAAGAGTTTGAGGTTGCTGTGAGCTATGGTGCCACAGCACTCAACTGAGAGTGACAAAGTGAGACTCTGTCTCAACAAAAAGAACAAAGAATAATAAAGGTATTTCAAGTAAACTGGCAACTCAAAAATTGGGAGAGAAAGTATTTAGGTGGTGGTTTGAGGGTTAGTATAGACCAAAAGGACTCGGCTAATGTCAGATGTGACACAAACACTTATTTTAAAACAGGGAGTGAGATGTTAAAATATTTTTTTAAATGAGCAACCTAAATGCACGAGTGGAAGTTTGTTTAAACATCTCTATAACAGAATTCTAGGCAGACTCTGGATGATGCTGTAGATTAGAATATATACTGACATAGGGGATGGCTGTGGTTGTGATCTAACATTTTTATTATGAAAGATGTCAAATACATAGAAAAGTTGCAGGGTGACAACATGGCGCGCTCTCCGCCTGGATTCCAGTATTTTGCTTCACATGATACATCATTAAGTGGAAACAAGTGGATGTGATCTCTTCTGAGAAAACAAACTTCCACAGTGTACAGAGCATAAAATCTGGGAAGACAGATACCTTTGCAGTCTTCTGCATTTTTCAAATGTCTAAGCATGGGTTCATTTTGCAACCAGAAGAAAGAGTTATGTGAAAAGCAAAGAGGAGGTTTGAAGAAGGCAGAAGTCTGGGTGCCCTTCTCAGTGGGGCAGGTGCAGCTGGGTGGAGGTGACGCTGGGGATGGCAATGTCAGGTCAGAGCCCAGACCCTTCCAGCCCACTGTGTGGGGGCACGGGTGGAGACAGGAGTAGGGGATGGGGAGCGGCCTGCAGCCGCTTTGGGGAGCCCCCAACCCTTTCAGGCTTCTGGACATAGATTAGCAGTTTGGGTCAGCACATTCATGACAATGTCCTTCTGTAAGGACTTAGTATTTAGTACTAGGACTTAGCGTTTAGTACTAGGACTTAGTACTGACATCAGTTTGCAGGCATGGATTCCTGCTTGGTTAAATATGTTAAGATTTGTTGAAATCAATACTTATTTTAATGCTCGGATTGTCTCTTTTTATATTTCAGATTGATATGCGGGTACAAATGATTAGGTTACAATGTTTGCATTTGTTAGGTAAGGTCCCTACAAGGGAGTAGTTGGGAGGTGTGCCATACACCCCCACATTGTGCCCATTAGGTGACAGTTCACCCATCTCCCTCCCCGCTCCCCTCCTTCTCGCTCCTTCCTCCTACCCCCAACTTAAATTGAATGGAGCCTTTCATGTGGGCGTGTGTTAAATCATCTACTGGCTTCAGATTAGTGTGGAGTACATTGGATGCTTGCTTCTCCGTTCTTGTGATGCTTCACTAAGGAGAATGTGTTTCAGCTGCATCCGGGTCCGATTGTCTTATTTGGTCAATGGGAAGCTCTTCGAGGAGGCATCTGTGTCCTCTCAACTCTTTTCATCGTTCCTTAGCCCTTTCCTGTTTTTTGGCGTGACAAGAAACTTCTGCTTCACGTACCTACCCTATCTCGGGGCTGGAATTAGCCATTTCTCCCAGGATCCTTGCTTCTTCCTGGCAGAGTCATATTTAGGATTCCAGACCTGGTTTTGGTAGTCACTGTACTGGGGCGCCATGGCACCCCGGGAGGAGGAGGGTGTAGCCATGTTAGATCATGTTTAGTTTTCTATCTGTCTGTATATCTCTGTAGAGCTCAACCCAGTAAAGCCCTGAAGCTTGATACCAGCCATCTGTACATCTGCATCCCTTCACCCACAGTGACGGGCCAGCTCCCCGTGCCATCCGCCCCTTCTTTATTGCACCGTCTCCCTTTATGGAAACATCTCCGCACCTTGCCAACTGCCTGCGGGGCCCTAAGTACGTTGGCCACAGCGCCGCACCGCTGTCTCCTCTTGGCCCTGACCGCAATGGCCTCCCTGGGCAAGTTCCCTTCTCTGCGTGTGTCTCTGCATGTCCTGCGCTGATAGTAGTTTGCTCTCTGGGGTCACACTTCCGCTGCGTACGGACACAGACACATGCAGGCACAACTGCAGGGACTGGAACACACCTCTGAAACCCCTCCTCCCAGCATTCCTGGGTGTACATTATTGTTACTCCCAATTTGCAGAGGGAGAAACCGAGACCCAGAAAGGCCCAAGGCCTTGCAGAGGGTCACACAGCTGGGAGGTGGGGAAGTCGGGTCAGGCAGGCTCGGCCTGGTGAAGCTCCGGCACCTCATGTGCTGCCTTTAGGGGTTCCTGACACTAAGAAATACTGGTCAGGCCCCTCTGAGTTCAGCATGACGTTCTTGGCCCCTGTTTTCCCACATGGCCTCTAGCTCCACTGTCATGAATCACCTGCTGGGTGGGAGGTGCCAGACTCAGAGGCTCCTGCTGCTTTCTCAAACAAGCTCCTCCCTCCGCTCACACCTTTTCTGCACTCGTCTCCCTGCCAGGAGGGCTCTTCCTCCTGCCCCCTCCGCCTGCTTTCCGAGAAGCCTCTGCTCGCCTCCCTCTGGGCTCTACCCTCAGGCTTGCTTAGGACTAACTTTCTCCCTTTCAATCAGCAATTCAGGCTTGTCCAAGATTCAGGAAGCTACAAAGCGTGTCCAGTAAAGAGCCTGCCCCTGTCTCTGGCCACCTGGTTCCAGCCCTGAAGGCAACCCGAGGCCCTGGTGCGTGTGGGTTCTGCCACCTACGAGCACAGGCTAACTCACTCAGTGTGGTGCGGCCCTTTCTTTGTTTCCCATTCTACCTATTGTTAGTGCCACCACCACTTGGGAAAGTGTCCTCTGTAACTGAACGCAGGCATGCGCTGTGACCCAGCAGTTCCACTCGGGGTACGTCTGAGGGTTCGTGTCTGTCAGATGACTTCCATGTGCACAGTCACACCAGTGCTATTATAATAGCCCAACCTAGACATGGCCTAAATGCTAGCCACATGCTCATAGTTTTTTTTTAAAAAAAAGGGGGGATATATCCAGGCAGTGGAATTTAGGATCCTACCAAGCAACAGAAGAGACTGGATTACGGTTGTTAATGGAAAAAGATAAGTGACTGTCGTAGCCTCTTCTGCAAGTGTTTTCAAGCATGGGGGTGACACATCACGACTGGATTTACATGCTTCCCGGTCACCTGAGGTGCCGTATGGAAAGTGACTTGGGTGTAGTTATGGCAAGATCGAGGCCAGCCAGGGGAACAGGTGCTGAGCCCCCAGGACAGCCTTTACCTGTGGTGTGGAAAAGACTCCAGCACTTACTAGACACAATGGAACCAGATCTTGAGAATGAAAAAGGGAATACATCTTAGTGTGTAATGCATGAAAAATGTGACTTGATGGAAGCCAGAAATGACAGAAGAGCATGTGTGACCCCTGCTGTGCTGCTGGGAACAGGCAGCCGGCAGAGCTACCCTCAACGCACCTGGGGGAGGAGGCCAGCTGGGGTTGGGGAGGGTGGCCAGCCTTCCAGCTAAAGGAAGACTGGCGGATACCTCTCCACCCACCCCTTCCCAGTTCCCAACAACCTGCTAGAAAAGGAAAAGATGATTATCTTGTCCTGGGTCTCAGACTACTGGGAATCACATAGCAAAAATACTAACATGTCTCTGATTCTGAGGGCTCCTTGGTGTCAGCACAGCCTCTCAAAGCCTCTGTGTGTTTCATGTGGCTTCTTTCCAGGAAGAAGTGGTTCTCAACACAGCACACTCAGACTCCCCGAATTTGCTGTGTCCCCCACCCCTTTTCTCGGGTTATTTAAAATGTCTCATAGAGGCAGGGCTCAGTGGCTTAATGCCTGTAATCCTAGCACTCTGGGAGGCTGAGGCAGGTGGATTGCCTGAGCTCACAGGTTCGAGACCAGCGTGAAGCCAGAGTGAGACCTCATTTCTAAAAATATCCAGGTGTTGTGGTGGGCGCCTGTGGTCCCAGCAACTCGGGAGGTTGAGGCAAGAGAATTGCTTGAGCCCAAGAGTTTGAGAGTGTTGTGACATATGACGTCTTGGCACTCTACTGAGGGTAACAAAGTAAAACTCTGTCTCAAAAAACAAATAAATAAATAAAATAAATAGTCTCATAGAAACAGGCTACAATACAGATGGCCATCAGCAGGAGGCGCTCTCCGAAACGTGCCTTGTACATAACTGAGCATCCCAGAAGTTCAAGGTTCAGGATTCTCAAATAGGTACTGTTGCCCTTCTCTATCCATTGATGAGATCCAATTCCGTTAAATAAGTTTACTTAAAAACAGAGACATCTGTATTAACCGATGACTAGAAGTAACCCAAATGTCCACCCACAGTAGAATGGCTAATTGAGTGTGGCATTTGCACACAGCGGAATGCCAAGCAGCCCATGGGAAGAGTCAGCTATTGCTACATGCACATCTTGCGTGAATCTCACTAACAATGTGGACCAAAAGAAATCAGACACGAAAGAGCATATGTCGTGTGTTGCCATTTCTATGAAGTTCAAACCCTGGCAAGTGTAATCACTGGCGATAGGAATCCTGAGAGCAGTTACCTTCAGTCCAGTGGCTAGCACAAGAGAGTATTTGGGGGCAATAGTGTCTGTTTCTTGATTTGGAGGCTGGTTTCGTGAGTTGGACACTCACATACACTTTCCATATGTATGTTATACTTTCAAAAGGATGTGTCAGCGCAAAACTTCAATTTGGTTAACCACTGTCCTGTCCTCCCCACAGATTGATGAAGCATGTGAGCTGAAAGCTATCGAAAAAGAGAAGAAGGTGGCAGCTCTGCCCCCCAAGGAAGCATGCAAGTGCCACAAAGAGGATTTGGCCAAAGCACTTTGCGTAAGAATGGAGTTCACATCTGATGTGACTATTATAAGCTTTTTAGATTTAAAAGAAAGCCACACGAAGCCCTGAGGTTGCTTGGAAATTCTGAGTTATTATACATCTTTGTCGTCAATGTTGGAAAGTGTCCCTGTATACTGAGTGCAGAACATCAGCACTGTTGTCAACACAGGGGGCCCATAAAGTTGATGTGCAATTGAAAATAGATGACTATTTTACATTGCACGTGAACTTTACGGACACCCCGTGGTGCTAACTCCCCAGGAAGCCCTTATCGGAAGACCCCCGTCCCTCCACCACTTGGTGAGCATTATTTCTATGCTTTTACTTGCAGGCAAAACACAGGCGCCTAGAGAATGATGTAACTGACACAGGTTGGAAGTGGCACGGCCCTGGGTGGGGCAGCCCCCTGTGACTGCTTTTCATTTTCTTTACTTAGAAAACTGAGCAAACACAATGAGGTGCAAGTGTGTGTGTACACACTCATCACAGGCCACACTTTGGGAACGCAAATAAAAATCCGCCAGTAAAAGAGCGCACGCTACAATTTCAAGGAAGTTGGATCGTGATGATTCATGCCCGTCCTTTCTTAAGAATAATCCGAAAGTCTGTTTAAATTCAAGTCCTGCTTATTTTTATTTGGAGAAGGGGAGGGAATGTTTTTTTCTCTATTAAGAAAATGAACTGGATTTTTTCCTCCTATTCGATCTAGAAATTCATTCAGCTCTCCCTGTCACTTCTACCACCAAGTACAGCTCTCCTGTTGTTGAGCTTTAAAAAACAAGGACGCCTTTGTTGTAACCAAAATAACAAAAGTTTCCTTCTATTATTATTTGCCCAAATTAGCTATGTTTAATGCATTTGTTAATGGAAAGAGTTTGGAATAGTGTTTGGCGCAATGAATACACAATGTAATAGTTTTAGCTACTATTTTTTCATAGGACAGGACTTTTTATGCATTTTAAAAAATTTTTTTGATTGTGGTAAAACAAACCACATAAAATTTCCCATTTTAATCATTTGTAAGTGTACGTTTCAGCAGTGTTGAGAACACATTATTGTACGAGCATCAGCGTTACCCATCTCTGGAATTCTTTTCATTGTACAAAACTCTGTCTCCAGGAAACACTACCTCTCCATCCCCTTCTCCCATCCCTTCATAGGCCCTCTCTTTACTTTCTGTCTCTCTGAATTTGACTCTGGGGACGTCATATAAGTGGCATCATATAGAATTTGTCTTTTTGTGATTTCATTTCAACCTCAAAACACAACTGTCAGGTTCATCTATGTTGTAGCCTGTTTCAGAATTTCTGAATTTTAAGGCTAAACAATATTGTATTGCAGGAATCTGCCACATTTCATTCATCTGTGGACAGTTAGGTTGCTTCCAGCATTTGGCTACTGTGAGCCATGCTGTTATGAACATGGGTGTGCAAATGTCTCTTTAAGAATCCCTTTCAATTCTTCTGAGTCTGTACCCAAAAGTGGAATTGTTAGATCACGTGATAATTCTATTTTTAAGTTTTGAGGAACTTCCATACTGTTTTCCATAGCCGCTGCACCATTGTACAGTCTCAAGACCTTTTTTTTTTTTTAAATAAAAAAATATGTCTTTCTGCTCTTGTGGAATTCCATACTGCAATACCATATGTTGAAATTTAGGCCCAGAGTCATCTTCTCCACACTAATTAAAGGGCAATAGTAGTGATCTAACTGTGTATTTCCCTTCTCTCTCTGTACCCTCTGCTTGGGGCCTTGGAGCAGTTCCCTACCCTTGTGGGCAAGCCCATGTTTTTAGGCCATCGTAGTGAAGCAGCTGGCTTCCAGGGTAGGAATCTGTGACCCAGGTTCCTCAGTTCTTGGGGGGCCCATCAGTGAGATTTGTGCTTGGCTGACTCCCCACAGGTGGACTTACAGACGGGGCTGTCAGAGTTCTCGGTGGCACAACGCAGGCTAATCCATGGCTGGAATGAGTTTGTTGCTGACAACACGGAACCCATATGGAAGAAATACCTCGACCAGGTGAGACCCCAGGTGTCATTCTTTGCATTAACAAGAGCAAGCCAGGGAAGGTGGGGCAGCCATTCATTATTTAAATATTGATTGTGGGTGTCCTTGGACAGGTCGCTCCCCTTTCAGGCTGCTCTTAGCCAGCAGGAAGAGTGCCCATGAGTAGATAACTAACCCCTCAGGCAGCCATGGTCACAAATGATAGTGATTACATTCACAGAAGGTTTATAGCACATGCCAAGCACCAAGCTAAATGAATGAGCAGATAAATCAGCATTCACCTGCTTAATCCACCTGCTAATCCCTGTTTAGTAGATGAGAAGGGTGAAGTACAGAGAGATTGAAAGATTTCCCCAGGGTGTGTAGGGCTGCCAGGTGTAGCAAATAAAAATATAGGCTGCCCTTTCAAATTTGAATTTCAGGTAGGCAAGCAAGAGGCAATTTTAACACATGTAAGTACCAAATATTGCAATGAACATACTTATGCAAAAATTTGTTTAAGTTCCTTGTTTATCTGAGATTCAAATTTAACTGGGCATCCTATAGTTTATCTGCACCCTGAGCTCCAAGTCACATGGCTGTGAACAGCGATGCTGAGAAGCACATCCAGGGAGCTGGCACCGGTAGAGGCTGCCCCAGGGCTGGCACGGTGCTGAATGGCTGGCATGCAAGTGAAATGCCCAGAAGCCATGAGGAAGAGGGAATGAAATGGACATGGCTGCAAGTTCTAGGTGTTGGCACCCCCACCACCCAACCAGGACTGATTCAGAAAGGCCCAGTTTATAACAGTGAAATTGCTTTCTCTTTTGTCTTGTGATTTTTTTTGAGGTGAAAGTTAAGTTTTTGTGTGAGTAGTACTATTATACCTATCTTGAGTGTCTTGCTTGTACTGTATTACATCATACCTTTGTTTAATTCTTAATAAACGGTTCACTTGTTAAAAAAAAAAGAAAAAGAAAAAAATCTCTCATTTAGATTGTAGATTTGTTTTCTCTTTATATTTATGACAAGTCTGTATTAGCAGATGCACAAATGTTTTGCCTATTGTATCTTCTTGGTGGACTATACTATCTATTAATATAAAATGGCCTTCTTGTTCTTTTAAAAAAAAAGAAAAGGCCCAGCTAACAGGCAGAATTTTCCAGAAACAGAGGGGACTTAGGTTGCCTCAGTTCCACCCCCTGGCCTTTTGCACACCTTTGGCCCCCATCCCGTCCCTGGCATCCTCTCCTGTTCTCTGGCTCCTGGGCTGCCCCAGCTTCAACTACCTTCCTACTGGCTTCGTGTCTGAAGCTTCTGGGATTGGTCGGTTCAGGGACCAATCACAGTTCTCCTTGCAGCATCCTCATGCTCCTTTACCCTTTTGGTCCCCACCTTGCTCAGCGCTCAGCGTGCTGAGGCTGTTAGCTCTTGATGTATTTGGCACCAAAACAGGCCGGATGGCTCTTCCAGCACCTTCCTGGAACCCCGGCATTGGGAAGAGACTTCAGAGGCTCCTAGAAGTTGTGGTTCAAGGAAGGAGGTTGAGACATGGGTCGTGGGGGATGCTTTCCCCTCTGTAGTCGGGGACCTCATTTCCCCCAGCCTGGAGCATTGTGGGGATTTGATGAGGCAAGGCCAAGAACCCAAAGGCAGGGCCAAAGCTGGTGTCTTGATGGGGAGCGTGTCAGGATGACTCATGGGAGGGTCATCAGTGGTGGACATGCAAGCAGAGAAGGACCACTGCATGGTCGTGGTCCTGGTCACCGCATGGCTGACCGGGAGGCATGACCTTGAACTAAGGGCTACATCACACTCGCTTCTGCCGTGAGAAAACCCAGACTGGTTGTTGTGAAACTAAAGAACGTATCACCCTGTATTTCATCTTCCAGTTTAAGAACCCGCTGATCCTGCTGCTGCTGAGCTCCGCCTTGGTGAGCGTCCTCACCAGGGAGTATGAGGATGCCGTCAGCATCACAGTGGTGAGTGTGTCCAGAGCAGCACCAGGCTCCCAGCAAGGGCTGCCCTGAGGCTGGCCGAGTCTCCAATTTATTGTCATTATGCAAGAATAAGAATTTGCTGCAGAAAACAAAAAAAGGTAGAAAATACAGTAGAAGAAGGGAAAGCAAATCCACATCCTTCTTTACCTGATCTCCCACCCCATCCTCATGGGGTGGAGCAGGTTATTTCTAGTTCTTTATTGTTGGGAACAACGTGGCAGTGAATTTCGTTCCCGTCATCCCTGGGATGGAGTGGCTAGACCCTCAACTGTGCACATTTGCAGAGAGTAATCACATTAATCCATTACTCAGAGGAAATCACTGAACACTTAAAAATGATTTGGCCAGACCCGTTGCTCACTTCTATAATCCCAGGACTTGAAAGGCTGAGGCAGTAGGAGCGCCTGAGGCCAGGAGTTTGAGACTATCCTGGAAAACATAGTAAGACCCTGTGTCTAAAAAAATTTAAATAGCCAGGCATGGTGGCACACACCTGTCCTCCCAGCCACTCTGGGAGCTGAGCTAGGAAGATCTCTTGAGCCCAGGAGTTCCAGGCTACAGCCACCTGTGATCACGCCACAGCACTCCAGCCTGCGTGACAGTGCAAGACCCTATCTCAAACAAAAGATTTTCCTGAAGTTAGGTGAAATTTGCATAAGAAAAAAATGTACCATTTTGAAGTGATCACCTGAGCAGAATTTAGTGCATTCATGCTATTGTGTAACTCCTACGGTGTCTAGTTCCAAAGCATCTTTATCACCTCCAACGGAGACCCCAGACTCATTAAACGGTCATTTCTTCCTCTCCCGCCCTCCAAACCTGGCCAACCACCAACCTGCTTTCTGTGTCCACGTATAGTATTTGCCTATTCTGGATGTCACGGAGACAGATTCACACGATATGAGACCGTTGATGATGTTTGGCTTCTAGGGAGCACTTTTGATGGCGCTCATCCTACTTCTTCCTATTTATGCAAATTATGGTTTTAAAATACAACCGCAGACTCATTCCACACCCCAGAATCTGCTGCCTCTGTTTAAAAGCCTGGGGTTAGAGCCACATCTATAGATGTGGGGGGTTTACAACAGGTTGAGAGAAAATGGCAGTTTACAAGAGAACATGTCTGAGTTATGTGATGCTGTGTTTTGCAGGAAAATTGAGTTGGATGCCCCAAAGTGCCAACCTCTGGGTAGTGGAATTTGGTGTGGTATCTCTGCTCTTTTGCCTGGGGTTCTGTTTCCTAAATTTCTCCATAGTGCACTTATTTTGCAAGAAGGGAGATACACTTAGAAAGACAAGGTCCCATCCGTCCCCTACCTGCCTTGGTGCTAACGCCCCCTCCCCATTTGCTTCCCAGGCTGTGCTCATTGTGGTCACCGTGGCCTTCATCCAGGTGAGTATCTCCTGAGGTCCTGGCCATGGTAACCCGGTGGGAAGAGAGCTTTACAGCGTTCCCACGTTTGAACAGCATGTCTGATGTGCTTCCTGCCAGGAGTACAGGTCGGAGAAGTCGCTGGAAGAGCTGACGAAGCTGGTGCCTCCGGAATGTAACTGGTAGGTTGGCGCCTCTTTGGGAGTTTTTGGTTCATTAGAGAAGCTGGTGGGCTGGTAAGTTTGGCCAGTGTGGGGCAGATGTATCTTTTGCATGCCACACCTTACTGGAAGGCGTGACACCTGATGTCTGCCTTGCCAGCAGATTGCTGTGTGTCTTGAGGCAAGTCACACAACCACTCTGGGCCTCAACTCTATCATCAGTGTTCGAATCAGCTTATCTAGCCTGGGGCCATGGATGGCAGGCGTGGCTTTGGGAAGAGGGTGGCCCCTGAATCGTGGGAGAGTGTGCAAACTGTGTACACTTGTTCCAGGGAGAGGGCTCAGAGGCTTCTTTGAATTCTCAAAGGGTGGATTCAGAAACGGGTAACTGGGGCTTTCACAAGCTGCAGCGTCTGAGTGCAGTTGTGGGTGGGGAACCTGCACCCCACAGGGAGGAAGCTCTGAGCATTTGCTCCACAGCCCTGAGGGGCCCTTTCCTGAGCAGACATTCCCACTGTTCTCTTTGAACTTGCTCGGTTCTTGCAAAGATGTTTAAAAAGGAGCCAAAAATGTCCACCAATGCCACATGGAAATTTCTGTTTCGTCCAGCGCTGTGTGATAGATCTTGCTGGAATGTTCTACAATCTGTCCTGCCCAGTGTGGCACCACTAGTCACACGAGGTTACCGAGGACTCCAAATGTGGCCGGGACAATTGAGAAACTGGATTTTTAGTTTTCATTTAAATTCGCACACAGGCCTAGTGGCCACCGTGCTAATCAGCTCAGGCTTAGAGTGTTTGTAAGGCCTGTTCTTTTAGGGATGGGCACCACCAACAAAGGAGACTGGCAGGCACAGAAGAGGAAATGCCTTTTACTAAATTTAATTTTAGGTATTCCGGTAGTCCGTAAGTTTATTCTCCTTGTTAAAAATGATGTGATATCAACAAGTCCAGTATCTCCCTCAGCCTTACTGACAATGAGATCATCTCAGACTAATAAGTTTCTCCCAAACATACAGGGCTGGTCCAAAGATTAGATGTTGTCTCCGGATCTGTGGCCCCCATGGGAGCTAAACATACAGCAACTCTATTTTCTAAAGCAGAATTTGGTGGTGGGGGGCTTAGTGTATATTTGGGCATAGGGTACAACTGAACCACAGGGCTGAGGAATCCGCCCTCAAGGATGTGTATGAGAGAGAGAGATAAATAGAGAATGACCAAGTTGGGACAAAGAGAGGATGGCGTGGGAAATTATCAGTGAGGTGAGTCAGTTCTAGACTGGCCTCTGGAAGCAGTGACAATGTCTGGGCTTGATGGCTGAGGGACGAGGCTGTCGGAAGTCTAGGTGTGTGATGTGATCATGTGAGCAAACAGAAGCTAAATGATTTATGTGGTTTAATAATCCCATCTTATGATTAAATATCAAGTCTTGGCCTTTCAGGTGAATAGTGTGCATTATTGATGTCCCCAGGACTCGCTTCTGAGGGACAATTTCATTTACAAAAACAGCCCTGTCAGGTGGCAGAAGAGCTGAAAGCCCCTGATGATGCGAAGCCCCCACACTCTGAGTCTCTGAGACCCGTTTTGCAAACCAGGGGAAGCCCTGCCACGTAGAGCCCCTGCCCTGTGCCCCCCGCCTGGGCACAGCCATCAAACGCTTATTGAGCATCTCCTGTATGCCTGGGGAAAGAGCGCTGAGGTCACACAGACCTTCAGGGGACTCATGTTCCCACTGGGGGAGGTCAATGAAACCAGAGAAACAGGTGGTTTTGGAATTGCTTGGCACATGAAAGCTAAAAAATAACCTCAAACCCAAAGTCACACAAAAACTGAAACAGAAAGCCCCACTGAGACCTAATAGAATCTGGTGGGGGTGAGGACAGCCCTGAGTAGCCCTTGATGAGGCTGCCCTGACCTGACATTTAAAGAGGAACTGACATTTAAGTTGAGTCCTAAGGGACAGGAGCTAGTCACAGGAGGAACTAAAGGAGCAGCAGGTATGTCTGCACACAAGGAAACCACAGGGAGTCATAATGTGTCATAGGGCTCTGACGCAAAGAGCAGCAGGTTAGTTAGTTCAAGATGACACCAAGGGCTTGGTCCTTTCACCTCTTTACTCTGCCCTCTTTAGCTTGCTGGCTTTGTCCCCTGGCTGGCTCTGCTTCGTGGTCCCAAAGTGGCTGTCACAGCTCCATCCATCACAGCACAGCATGCAAGGGCTCATAGAACAGGGTGTGTGCACAGAGTAAGGAAACCTCTCCCAGCAAAGATCCACTTGTGTCACACAGGCCAGAGCTATATATCATGTGCCCGTGTACAAGGCAATCACAGACAGGTGTCTGTATCACCACTCCCTGGAGGAGGTGGCTGTGGGGAGAAGGGTGGCTACCTGAAAAAGATCC
Organism: Arctocebus calabarensis; assembly: GCA_963573935.1. NCBI lineage: Eukaryota > Metazoa > Chordata > Mammalia > Primates > Lorisidae > Arctocebus > Arctocebus calabarensis. The sequence goes on from CAUYON010093428.1 coordinate 14,120, forward strand.
TATTCTGTTAACAAGGAAGAAGGGAATACTTGCCCCAGCATTCAAGGTCTGCAGGGAGCCCAAGACCAGAGGGAGCTGAATGTGTTCACTGGGGGAATGAGAAGGGAGGGCAGGAGGCAGCCTGGTGAGAGGGCTCTAGCAGGGCCTCTGGGTTTGGTTCCAAGGTCATGGGGAAGCCACTGAGGTCTGGAGCAGGAGGGAGTTGTGGTCTGACTTGGGGCTCTAGGAGCTCTGGGGCTACCATGTGCATGTTGGACTAAAGGGGCCAGGGGACAGGCAGGAGCCAGCAGGGCCAGGCAAGGGGCGGGGCTCAGGGAAACACATCCCCAGTCCAGGGCAGGTGGTCGTCGCCCCCTGGGAAAGTAGGCCCTGGGCCCCTTGGGCAGTGAGACACTCCTTCCATCAATGACGGGAGTAAAAGAAACACTGCCAGCTCTCTTGGAAGGCTACAGAACCACTGACCTCAACCCATAGAAACTTTCAGGGGGGCTTGTGGCCGGCTTGTTTCCAGGCAGGATAAACAGCAGGAGCCCCATTTTTCAAATGAGGCCCAGGGGTGCCCAGAAGACACACTTTCCCCAAATCTCTTTTAGGATACATGAATTTTAAAAACTAATGAAACTATAAAGGCACAGTGTTTGTTTATAGTTGAAAGAGAAAGTATGTTTCTATTCGCTTTGCTCAAATTCATCAAAATGCATAAAAATGGGAAGTCAGTGTGGTGCTTTCTCTTTTCACCTCATCAAATGCAGCCTCCGAGAAGGAAAACTCCAGCACCTGCTTGCTCGAGAGCTGGTTCCCGGAGACGTCGTGTCTCTCTCCATCGGAGACCGGATCCCCGCGGACATCCGGCTCACGGAGGTGAGTGGCCCCAAGACCTTGCCGGTGGGATGTGAGGACACTTAGCTTGATGTAGCCGTGAGTATTGTCTCATTCTCTCTATCCCTCTCTCTCACACAAGTGCACAAACACACACACACACACACACACATGCACACACACCAGCCAGGATGTTAGCCAACAGGCCTCCCCAACCCACTTCAAACATTCTCTATTCTCACTTTAAGTACAAGCCTGACACAGTTTGGTTGTGTGATTTTCCAGCACAGGTTGTGTGTGGAATTACAGTAGAACCTCTGTAAGGTGACCACCCAAGGCACTGTAACAAACCAGTCAACACACAGAGGTGGTCACCACAAGGAACTGGGCCCGCTGCACTGATATGTATGTGTAGTGCATGTCTGGGCTAGGAAAGTTAGGTCAAGTTAAGGAGAAGGTCAGGTGGGGAGGCGGTCAACTGTGCAGGTGCTAGCGTACTTGCTGACGCCGTCTTAGGGACTGTCAAGGATATGCTGGTAGAAGCGTGGTGTCGAGGGGGTAGGGGGAGGTGCAGAGAGGGCGGCCAGCCCTGGGACCCGCACTGGCCACTTTCCCAGCCCGTCTGTGCAGCATCAGTGGGGCCTCGGGGTGATGTGATGTGCAGGCACTCCAGCACTCAAACTTTTCTGCCCTGACTCTCAAATCTCCAGGCAGGGCAGGGACTGGGCAGGGAGGCGCAAAGGACACCAAATCTAAGGAGGGCTCACTCTCAGGCCTGTGCCCTGTGCAGCTTCTCCCGGGGTCAGCACCAGCCCCCCGCACCTGACTCACGGGCTCGTGGGTCTGTCAAAGAAACCGTTTGCCAAGTGGCCAAGGCCCCCCAGCAAGGAAGGCCAGGGAAGCCTGTCTGAGGTTGTCCACATCTCTCTTGGGAGATGGGCTGTGCCCAACAGCGTGGAGAATTCTTCAGGCACAGGGTGGGGTCCAGATGCAGCCACTAAGAAGGACACGTGCACTCCCAGTGCTGCCGTGGAGGCCAAACAGAGGCCGGGCAGAGAGGTGGATAATGCCTAGGTTGGAGCCCTGAGTCTGCAATTCATAGCTGTGGGCCAGTTACTTAACCTCTCTGTGCCTCAGCCTTGACATCTGTAAAATAGGGAAGATAATGCCCACAGGGTAATTGTAAGGGTTAAGGGACTGCACAGAATGCAAAGTGCTCAGAACAGTGCCCAGTGTGGATGGGTGATGGGGCAGGGTCTGGCAGCCGTTACCGCAGTGTGTCTTGGGAGTCAGAGCTCCCTGGGTCCCAGTTCAGGGCCAATAACCCAGGTGTGACTTGGGCAAGGGAGACGCCGCTTTGAGTCTCAGTTTCCTCATTTCTAAAAGGGGTGATGTTGGCTTCCCTTTCACAGGGATGTGGTGAAGAAGAACCAAGCCATGACCTGTGATCTGCTTAGCAGGCACCTGCCATGGAATAAATAGTCCCCAGATATTAGCAAGTGACTTGATTTGTCATTACGGATCTATATGGCAATTCTCTGAAATAACTTTCCAACCCTGAATGACTCCCTGACACTTCAGCTGGCTCTCTCCTGGCCCTGCTTCTAGGAACTGTGCCCTGTGTGTTGATACTGCCAAGGATTTTTTTTTTCAAGGCTATCAGTGTGATGACTGCAAAGGTATTTTGCAGCTCCAATGAGCAGTCAATAGCTTTGTTTATTCACAGTGGAACTCTGAGATCCAAGAACATTTTACATGTGTTTTAAAATCTCGTAGGTCCAGAAAGCAGCAGGTTCAAGAAAGCTCACAAAATAAGTAACCCAGTAACAGCCCTTTCTGCACCGTGTGTGCAGGTCATGAGACATTATTTTCTCTTTCCCAGAATTAAAAACAAAGGCACAAGGCCCCGGGCAGAGGCTGACCTGGTAGAGGCAGAATGGCAGGGTCACAGGCCTTCCTCCCCCCCCCCCCATTTCTAAAATGAAAAGGGAATTGGATTGGCATTGACAAGACTCCAAGTGATGCTTTACATCGTGGTACGTGGTGGAGGGGATTGGAACCTGGGCCCCTGGCTCCAGGGCACATGTCCTTAAGCACCGACGCCCTCCCTTTTGCTGTGACCAGCAGTGCCAACTCTTCCCAGCTGTCTGTCCCTCTGGGTTTCTCCCATACATTGGTTCCTTGTGGCTGCTGTAACGAATTGGCACAAATATGCGATTGCACAGTTCTGGAGATCAAATCAAAACCAATTTCACCAGGTGGCAATCCAGGGTAACATTGGGACCACACTCTCCCCAGAGGCTCTGGGAGAGACTGTTTCCTTCCCTTCCCCACCTCCTAGAGGTTCACAGCCCTTGTCTGTGCGACACTCCAACCTCTGCTTCTCTGACCATGTCTCCTGACCCTCAGCCACATCCCGACCCTCCTGCTGCCCCTCCCTTATGAGGACCCAGCTGGGAAATTTAGGATGTTCTCCCCACTGCAGGGTCCTTAAGTTAATCCCATCTGCAAGGTCTGTCTCCACGTGTCACTCTGCACCTTTACAGTGTCAGGGAGTACTACTCAGCAGCCACACTCACAGCCCTCTCCAGCCTCAGAGCCCCCTGCCCTAGCCCCATCACTCACCCATTCAGGTAATATTTCTTGAGCACCTACTGTGTGTCAGGCACTGTGCTGGGTGCTGAGGTTACCATGGTCCTGAGTTTATAGCCCAGAGCAACAGAGCAACCCCTAACCTACTCAAGACTCAGCGACTACTAGGGGAATCCTGGATTTCCCAAATGAGAAAATCTTGTATTTGCATTTTAAAGGTTTTAAATCATATAGAACTCACAGGCCCCTGCTTGAGAAACGCTGACCTCACCATTGTTCAGTGTGGGTTTGTGAAGGTGGCTTCTCTCTCTAAGCTGGCTCTGTGTGCTTCAGTGATAAGGTCCTTCAGCGTGGAGCCCGCCCTGCACCCCTTACAGGTCCTCCACAGTCTCTGGCACAGTTCTGGCCACGGGAGCCTCACCTGGTGGGTGGCATGTACTGGGTCAGTGATTGAACAGCAGCTTTGCGAGATGGTTAAGAGTGCCATTTCTGGGTGGTGCCTGTGGCTCAAAAGAGTAGGGCACCATCCCCATATGCCAGAAGTGGCGGTTCAACCCCAGCCCTGGCCAAAAACCGAAAAAAAAAAAAAGAATACAATTTCTAGAACCAGTGCCTTGGGTCAAATCTCTCTTTTGCCACTAACTAGCTGTGGAAATTTGAACAAGTTATTTAAAAAAAAACAAAAACTCTCTGTGCCTCAGTTTCCCCATATGTCCACAGGGAAATAATAGCATCTTGTATGGGGGCGGTGAGGACTAGGAGCTAAGCCTTGGGAAGTGCTCAGCCCAGGGCCAGGCACCCAGGAGGCACTCCACACATGCCAGCATGCGCCTCCCTTTTCCTGGGCAGCGTGAAGGCTTCTACATCCCTGTGTGTGTTTCTGGTGTCAACACAACCTTAGGATGTCACTGAATAACCTGGCTAAGTTATTCTATGGGACTGTGCAGGCATCCCCAAGGTGGGCAGGATGTCGGCTGTTAGGAAATGAGCGAGGTGTTCCCAAAAGTATATTCTAAAACAACCATTGCTTTAGTTTTTCTTAAGCTATATTAAAATTTCAAATAACATTAAAAGAAGGTATGAGACTTTTATGTTTTACAAGGACCACATTTTCAAAGCGTTGGAGATTCCCAGATGCATCGGTGGTGGTCCTAATTCTGAGATGCATTCCCTGATTTCAACACGTCCCTTGACATCCCTTAAGATGCTGGATACCCCGCTGTGCTTCCAGAACTGACCCTCAGGATGAGATGTGCAGCCCCACAGCCTTTTCCCTTTTGCTCTCCTAGGTCACAGACCTCCTGGTGGATGAATCCAGTTTCACCGGGGAAGCCGAGCCGACCAGTAAAACCGACAGCCCAATGACGGGCGGGGGCGACCTCACCACCCTGAGCAACATCGTCTTCATGGGGACCCTGGTGCAGTATGGGAGGGGCCAGGTAAGCCCAGGGCTCCGGAGCCCTCAGCCTCGGTCCCACCCATAGGCCCCGGGCCTTGTATTTTACACTCATCCCTCTCTCCTGACCACAGGGAGTCGTGATTGGAACGGGGGAGAGGTCTCAGTTTGGAGAAGTGTTTAAGATGATGCAGGCTGAAGAGGTGAGGGGGGGAGAGTCTGGGTGTTTGTGGGCTGGGGGTTGAGACTGTGCCAGGTGAACGATGCCGCTGCTGCCTGCCCCTAGGGATGAGGAGGATGTGGTCCATGGAGTATCCTTGCTAAACATTTTTGTTTGAAAACATTTGCCAGCATTTTTGGAAAGATATAACTCTCAGACAGTAATATGCACAGATCTTAAACGTAGAAGTCAGTGCGTTTTGACACATGTGTGCAACCGTCACTCAGCTCAAGCCATGGGGTGGCAGAGCAAATGCATTTGGGGAAAAGGCCGGCAGCCCCGGGCCCACGCCGCTGGGAGCTCGTCTAACCAGCCCATTGTTCTCACCCTTTCAGACGCCTAAGACCCCTTTACAGAAAAGCATGGGCAAGCTGGGGGAGCAGCTGACGCTTTTCTCCTTCGGCATAATCGGTGAGTGAAGCGGCCTGTGCTGGGTTCTAGGGCGGACGGGAGCCGTCGAAGCTGCTTCTCAGACCACTTGCTACTCAGCTGCACGGGCACGGAGACCAGAGGCTCCCTGACACAAGGCGAGGCGCCTGTGCTCGCTCCACCCGGCTAGCAGTCAGGACAAGCAGCCCCTCCATTTCCCTGCCTTAACACAGCTCAAGGTTGGTGTTGCTCATGCTGCCGTCTGTAGAACCCCGTCCCTGGCTTTCCTGGATTGCGGACTATACGTGCTGACTCAGGCGCGGGCAGGAGGAATGGTATATTCAAAAGCACAGATGACGTCTTCCCATCCTTTACAATGATTACGAGGACGTGCTCTGGGGTCAGATACCCTGGCCAAAAGCCTGGTTCTGCCTCTTGTAGCCTGACCCCAGGAGTTACATGACCTCCGTGACCTACACCGTTCTTCTGCTTAAGAGGAGGCTTAATCAAGCCCACTCTGTTTCCGCAGGGCCGTTTGTGAGCAGTCCACGAGTTAACACAGACAAAGCGCCTGGGCTCAGCCGGGCCTGGGGGAGGCGCTGTCACTAAGGTGTCTGTGTGTTCCTGAGCACCTGCTCTGAGATGGATGGCTGCTTCTACCACATTATCCTCTTTCATCCTCAGTAAAACCCTTTAAAGTAAATGTTATCCCATTTTATGGATGAGGAAACCCAGGTTCAGAGAGGTGAAGCGGTTTGCTCATTTCACACAGTTGATTCATGGAGGAGGAGAAGGAGGAAGAGGAGGGAGAGAATGAACCCAAATCTCTCTGCCCCCAAAGCTCTCTGTTCTCTCTGTTGGGGGCAGTTGAGAAGATAAGTGGAAATAGGAGAAGGAGCCGACAGGCGGAGGTGTTGCCTGTGCCAGGTCACCCTTTCACTCTGAAGTCCTGAGCACAACCCCCCAGGTCTTAATGAACTTGAGAGGCACCCAGAAGCCACACAGAGGACCCCATGGCTCTCGGGTCTTCTGTGCTGGTGACAGTCCCCAACACTTCAATTTCTAGTCTTCTTTCCAAACCTCAGCTTTGGGTGTACTGCTAGAGTTTACTACACCTCTGTGTTTGCTGTCTTGAAGTAGCTCTCTCCCCTCTCCCCTCTTCGCTGCCCAGTGTTGTCCTGGACCAGAGATGGAAATGGGTTTTATCTTAATTTGCAAGCTGATACAGCAAGTGGGGCTTGGGGGGGCGGGGAGTGGGGGGCAGAGAATGCTGATGGATTAGTAATGCCTGCCCAGACATGAGAGGGGCAGAGAACGTTGATTGATTAGTAATGCCTGCCCAGACACGAGAGGGGTCGCAGCTGTGTGCGGCCATCCTTCACGTGCCTTCCCAGGCTGCAGATCAATTAGACATCTCTGGCAGAGGAGAATCCCCAGGGCTCTAGCCGCAGAGGCCTCTCTTGCATTCTGGAAACTGTGGCTTCCAGGCCAAATTTGATCTCCCTCTGTTTTTGTATGGCCAACAAACAGGATTTCTTTTTTTACATTTTAAAATGATTTAAAAAGAGAAAATCAAATGAGGGAAAAGTATTTCATGATATAAAAGTTACATGAAATTGAAATTCCAGCGTTCGTTAACATCTTACTGGAACTCAGGCCTGCCCTTCACGCGCTGTCTACGGCGGCCTTCCAGCTGCCACAGCAAAGTTGAGTTACAACAGAGACCTTGTGACCCACAAAGCCAGGACTGTTTACTGTCTGGCCCGTTACAGAAAACGTTTTCCGACACCTGCCCTAGCTGATGGGGTTGCCAGGAGGAGATTGTGCTGCAGTAATGAGGCTGATCTTCCTACTTCAGTAACCCCAAGGGCAAATACTGAGTAAATGTGCCTCTCGGCAGATTGTCAAAGTAGATAGCATTTAAAAGACTTTCCACAAGATGAATTTAAAAAAAAAAAAAAAGAAAAGAAAAACTTCCAAGGCAGAGGTCCTGCAAGATTGTCATTTTGTATAAGCCCATATTCCTCAAGTTTTAGAACTTAATTAAATTGGCATGTCCATGACAAGGCCCATGATAGAACTCAGATCTTTTTTTCTTTCTAACGTGGCAAGAAATACTCTGGCAATGTGGGAGTTTTGAAACCATTTTCCATGGATCCCAAGAGGGTCCCCAGGGGAGAGGCAAAGGCACACCAACAGGCTGGAGAAATGCCTTTTAGGGGAAGGTAGTGGTGTAAATGCTGTCAGCATGACCAACTTCGAGCTGCCAATGCAAAGTTATTGAACGTGAATTTGGGAAGAGACTCTTGTGAGTCCTGGACACAAGCTATAGCATTCTGCTATAGGAAGGCCACAGGGTGGGGTGCGTTGCTAGTGGGTGGGGCTTCCAGCTCACTGCTCTCCCCTATTTCTAATAGAACTCTGCTCTCTAAACTATTAGAGAGTTCATAGTCTGAGTTCATTTGGGGAGATCTAGCTAAGATTTCAGCTGAGCTCTGTAGCTACTCAATATGCCCCAAACAAAAATAACATATTGTGCCCCCCTCCACGTCCCACTATTGCCCAGCCTAAAACTCTCCTGGTTCCCCATTTCCTACAAAACAAAGCTGCAGTTCTCTAGCACCTCCACCAGGCAACTCACCCACCTTCCCACCCCTTCCCACTGCTTTTGATGATGACAGCGAGGACAGTCACGATGAGGCAATGGCTGTGGGCCAGAAACCATGCTGAGCCCTCAAAACAGATTGTCACATCTTAAAGCCCGAAAGATCTCCTTGAAGGAGTCCTGGCCATTATCCCCATTTTACAGAGGAGGAAACTGACGCTGTATCTGTCAGCCTCAGCAGTCTTCCTTATTGCCAGAACATCTCTTGAACTTTCACAGGGCCCAGCACAGCTTCTATCACTTCTGCCTTGAGGATCCATCTGTGACAATTTCCCTGTCCCTGCACCTAGCCCAGTGTTTAGTTAGCATTTGGTAAATTATTGAAGAAAAAATGGAAAGGGTAATGTATTGAATTGAACACAGTAGGATAAAACAATTTAAAATACAGTGGCCCATCTGCTGATCACAGGAGCAGCTTCATTTACACATCAGACACCTGGGAAAGTGGGTGGGGAGCCTGGGCACATGTGGGGACTTTAGGGATAATGTGGACATGCTTGCAAACAGCCAGAATAAACTGGTGATTTGTTTCCTCCATTGGGCTTGAATCTTTCCTGAAAAAAGTCAGGTTTTTTCCAAAGTATAAAAGTATATTCCTTAAAAAGAAAAAAGGGCAATTGAAAGTATTTGAGGCTATGCATCATTCCTCTGTGGGTGTATTCCTGTAAACTCTTCAAGGAAATGAGTTGGAAATGCCTCCAGACGTCAGAGAATGTGCTCGTGTGTATGCAGACTTGTGTTTTCTGCCTCTTCCCAGGTGTGATCATGTTCATCGGCTGGTTGCAGGGGAAGCAGCTGCTCAGCATGTTCACAATTGGAGTCAGGTGAGGGCACGTGGCCCCTCCCTGCATCAAGAGCAGGTGGGGGGCTGTGGGGTGGGGAGGCTGCGAGGTAGGCGCGTCCTCGTCACCCCGACCCTGGTCTCTGAGAACATGTTGTTGGACAGATCAGGATGCCTGGGGATCACTTGCAAAGTGCATGAAACCCGTGATTCGGAGTCCCCTTCCTTCCCGCTCTTTGCTCGAGGGTGCAGGTCTTTCTGGCTGAGAGTATGGACCCCACAGCCAGCCTGCCTGGGTTTAAATTCTGCTCCTGCTACACTCGCTGTGTGACCTTGGGCAAGTTTCTCTGTGCCCTGGTTTCCCCCTCTATAAAATGGGAATGCTGGTGTACCCTCTCCTGGAGTCACCAGGAGGGTTAAACGAGGTGGCCGTGCAAGGGGCCACACAGCGCGCAGCGAGTAGTGAGTGTTCTTCTACTACTCTGCACTTTTTCCAAGCCCTCGTTTTCCAGAGGAGGCTGTAAGTGAGGCTGGTGGGCAGGGCTGGGAGTCAGGGCACTTGACTTTACGCTAAGGGGACCTGCCCCAAGCTTAGGTCCTGGTGGTGGCTGCTACAGAGAGGAGGGCAGACAGCCAGGCTCCGTCTGGTGGGGGGACTTTGCTGGTGGCGCTGCAACTGCTTGCTGAGGCCAGGGAAGCAGAGTGCTGCGGAGTGTCCCAGCAGAGGGGAGGCTGGGGGCCCTTCCAGGACACAGAGGCGCCAACACATTTCTAGGCTGATGTCAAGCCCAGTGGTTCTCAGGTGTAGCCCATGTGCTGCTGGTGTCTGCAGGGTGGTTTCAGGTGGAAAATCATTTTACCGTCTGTTAGAAAAAAGATACGTCTATGATGTAAATAAACTTAGATGTCCATCAATTAATGGAGGCACAGACCACATACGTACAACAGAATGTGGCTCAGCCACGGAAAGGAAGTACTGATTCGTGTTGCAGGATGGTTCAATGCTGAAACTATCTTGCTAAGTGAAAGAAGCCAGTCACAAACGACCACTATGATAAGATCTTAATTTACACAACATGTGCAAAAACAGGTCATTCCATGGAGACTTTCATAGAGGAGTGTCTGGCAGGGGCTGGGGCTGGGAGTGGCGAGTGGCTGCTCACAGCTACAGGGTTTCTTCCAAGGGTGAGGAAAATGTCCTAGAAGAGATTGTAGCCATGGTCATGGTATCGTTTAAAGGGGGTGGATTGGTATGTGAATTACATATCAATAAAGGCAATAGAAAGAAAGTGTAGAGGTAACTAAAAATGCTATTACTAAAAAGATCTTTAGCACCTTTCTAATTTGCATGTAAAAAGCAACCTGTTACAGCTCCCACTTGTATTGCTCCTTATGGTCAACGCCAGCCAACGCACCTCACAGTAGACTGAGGTGTCCAGGGTGTGCTGACCCGTGGGCAAGAGCAGCTCACTTTCAGGGCTGTGCTTGTGCAGCTCTGGCTCATGGCGTGACACACAGTACCCAGTGTGTGTGTCCAGGACACCTGGCAAAGTGTGCCTGAGTATAAATAAGCACATGCAGTCACCTGGTAACTGGCAATTGAATTGACTCTAATGCAGGTCTTTTAAAAATTCCAAATGCCTGATTTTTTCCCAAGCACTCTGCACAGTTAGCACTCACTGAGAGACAGGTGACAAAATCAACAAGTGGGCAGGTAAGTGTCCTATTGCAAAGCATCACTTCTGACATCAAGTGAAGTCAGAGGCCGTCTTGGTGTTACTGATTAATGGGCAGTGCTTCTCCCCATATTTTGAGTGAGTGGGAATTGGAGACATGAGATCCCAGTACATCCCCACACAGCCTCCCTTCTACAGAGTAGGAAACTGAGGTTTAGGCTGACACATGGCATTTCTAACATGCCCCGGGGACACAGAACCTGGGATTCCATACTAAGCCTGATCTAGGCTCGAGCAAGCCCAGAACCAGGGGAGAATACTGAGACCCCGGAAACTCAGGTGACTAAAGCTGGCAGGGCAAGTGTCACATGGCCAAGAGAGAGAAGAATGAGCACCCAGGGCTCTCAGCCACCAGAATGCTTAAAAACCTCCCTAAAATAATGATGTGCTCTATTTCTATCTTATGAACCATTAAGAGAGCGTGAGCCAAAAAGGACCATTAAATATTTCCAGGATGAAGAAGAAAGCTTTTCCATCCGTCCCCACCTTCTCCGGCCTGCCCCCGGTGCTGCTGGTCATTTCCAATTCCTTGTCCTGACATTTCTTTTCACCTTATTTGCCCACTTGATCTGTGGTGAACTCGCACTGGAGACAATTGGCCCCTTTCCCTTGTGACTTTGGCAGAGTGAGCTTTTCCAGTTTTTAGTGGATGATTAAAGTCAATCGAAACCGCTCAATCAGAAGGTAGAAATAGCAGAGGGTAGAAACAGCAGAAAGATTTTCCAAAATAAATAAAAGGAGAGAATCGTTTCTTTTAAAAGCTTCATCCTCAGGCGGCACCTGTGGCTCAGAGGAGTGGGACACTGGCCCCATATGCTGGAGGTGGCAGGTTTAAACCCAGCCCCCGCCAAAAACCGCAAAGAAAAAAAAAAAAGCTTCATCCTTATTCCCTCTCCCCTCCCTTCAGGATGATCTGACGCACTTGCTTTTTCCTGGTTCATTCTAATCTTTATTAGTTTGTGGATTAATTTTTTATTATTATGAACATCTCCGGGTCCATGCAAACACGCCCTTGCCTGCCATATAGAGGGGAGAGTCCCCATCGTTACCCTCCACAAATGTTTGCTTAGCTGGTCTTGTCAGCCAATGCCGGAAAACCAGGGAAGGTGTGTGTGTGTCACCAGAGAGACTGGGCACGGCCCCTTGACCAAATTCCGTAATCTTGGTTTATAGAACTTGTCCCGAAACATGCCATTGTCTCCGGATGAAAGGTCACCAGGCAGGTACCATATTTCCTCGGTTCTAAGGTCCACATTCGTTTTCACGTTTGAACTCCTCTGAAGTCAGACTGCTTCTAAGTGATGGCAGAACGGCTGGGTGTTACTGACTAATGGGCCGTGCTTCTTGCCCTCTTCAGTGTTGTATAAAGTCACCGTGGCCTTCGCAACCAACTGTGTTTAGCTCCGTAAAGCACAGCAGCCCTATGTGATTCTGGCTGGATTGGGATCCTCACCAGGATTTTATTTTTTTAATTTTTTATTGTTTCAGGCTAATTGAGGGTACACAGAATTAGGTTACAATGTTTACATTTGTTAGGTAAATTCCCTCTTAGGACTGTGTCCTGCTCCCAAGAGATGTGCCATACACCCTAACATTGTGCCCGTTAATTGAGAGCACAGCTGTCCCCTCCTCCTCCCCTCTCCCTGCTCCCTCATTCCCCTACCCCCATCTTGAATTGCGTTTTTCCTTATGTGGGCATATATAAGATCAACTACTGGTTCCGTATTAGAGTTGAGTACATTGGATGCTTGCTTCTCCATTCTTGTGATGCTTTACTAAGAAGAATGGGTTCCACCTCCATTCGGGTTAATACCAAAGATGTAAAGTCTCCATCTTTTTTAATAATTGAATATTGTTCCATGGTATACCTATACCACAGCTTGTGAACCCATCTCGCTAGGTTTTTTCGCTGGTAACCCACCCTCGTGGAGTGCTCGCTATGTGTGAGGCCAGCGCAGGTCTGAACTCGTCACCCCCTTCTTCACCTTTGCTCATTCAGCAAATATTTACTGAACACCCACAGGATGCTGGGGAGTGAGGGTAAAAACAAGCTACTCTGGGGGGCCAGATGTAGCCAGAAAATGTGTCCTGTTTCAATTGTTACCTTTTCTTAAGAATTGGAATTTGTAGCTAGTATTTAAAATTCAGGACTTAGCATGAAAAAAATCTGGGTTTCCGGTTTTGCATGGGAAAGGTAACATTGGCCACGGGAGGCGTTGCTGTTTCCCGGGTGGCTCGGTCACCAGTTGGCCTCGCTCAGACTGACCCACTTCCCTGATGTTCTGAGCCTGGGGCCTGGGCCAGCCGTGTCCAGTAGACTTCTGCAGAACAGGTGCCATGTGACACTGGCTCCTTCTACCGAAATATTTCTGGCTCTTCTTGGATATCAGAAATTCCCCGTCACTTCTTGTCCCAACATAGTCTCTTTCTAGAAGCTACCATGAAAAGTTCCTTGTGATGACAACACTTAAAGCTTCACATAAGGTGAAGACAAGGAAATTAAGTCAGGGAAGTAAAATGGCAGTGCTGTGCCTTTGCCTGTGGAGCTGATCAGGTTGAGGGTGTCGGCTCTCTTAGGAGGAGGCATGGCCTCATGTGGAGGCAGCCTGGCCTCAGGAGGAGGCAGCGTGGCCTCGTGTGGAGCAGCGTGGCCTCAGGTGGAGGCAGCGTGGCCTTGTGAGGAGGCAGCGTGGCCTCGTGTGGAGGAAGCGTGGCCTCAGGTGGAAGGCAGCATGGCCTTGTGTGGAAGGCAGCGTGGCCTCAGGTGGAGGCAGTGTGGCCTCAGGTGGTGGCAGTGTGGCCTCGTGTGGAAGGCAGCGTGGCCTCAGGTGGAAGGCAGCATGGCCTTGTGTGGAGGCAGCATGGCAGGGAGAGTTTGGTCACGCTGTCCTCCACTCCCTGCCATCTCTCTTCATCTCCCGAAGTCACTAGCTATGGTTTCTTTTCTTTTTTTCCTTAAACAGCTTTATTGAGATTTAATTCATACACCGTATAATTCACCCATATAAAATATACAGCTTTATAGTTTTTAGCATATCCACAGGCAGAGGCCACCCTCACTACAGCTGATTTTGGAATCTTTCCTTATATCCTCTGAAAGAAATGTTGTGTCCCTTAGGCGTCACTCCCCTCCCCCCACCTGCACTCCAGCCCTAAGCAATCCCTAAGCTACTTCTGGTCCCAACAGGTTTCGTATGAACAAAGTCACACGCTCTGTGGCCTTTTGTGCCTGGCTTCTTCCACCCCGCATGTCTGCAGTGCGTCTGGGAGCTCCATTCCTTTCTATGGCTGAAGAGGGTGCCACTGCATGGAGAGGCCCCATTCAGTCCACCCACTCACCCACTGGTGGGCACTGGGTTACCGGTGTGTCTTTGTACATTTGCTTTTAGAATTTTTTAAGGAAAGTTTCAAGCACATGTAAAAGTAGAGATAATGGTGGAATGAGCCCCTGTGCCATCTCTGCTGGCGTCAATGGTGGCCGCCCCACAGCCACCCTCGCTGGATGACGCCCCACCCACATGCAGGGCATCGCACTGGGTCACTGTCTCAGGAGGATAGCGTGTGAGCCCGGTCATCCCGAGGTGGTGGGGCCTCAGCCAAAACTGAGGCAGAAAGTGCCCCCTCCAAACGTCCTGCCACCTGCAGACACACTCGCCAGAAGGGGACTCTGTGCCTCAGTCCCAAGCACGTCACCCAGGAAGAGTCCCCCTAGCTCAGCCTCGGTCATGTGGGAGCCTCTGATCCAACCCACCCTGGCCGAGGGAGGGTGGGCACTGGGGTATACAGCGAGTTGGGGGTGTCGTAAAGAAGAGAGCCGACACCCTCAACCTGATCAGCTCCACAGGCAAAGGCACAGCGCTGCCATTTTACTTCCCTGACTTAATTTCCTTGTCTGGCTTCCTCGGAGGAATATCTAAGCCCTAGACTAAGGAAAAGGGAAATGCAAAGGACCCAGAGCAGACCCTCTGAGCCAAAATATTTACTCTCATTGTCTGAGTCTGGAAATTCCTTTCATGGAACCCAAGACCTTTCTCTCTAATAAATGAAAATAATTTAAATGCAAAAGCTCACAAAGATGTAAAATGTCTGACAGACTAATTCATGCTAAGATGTGGATGGCTGATGAGAGAGGCCCCTTCCCAAGCGCTGGGTTTGCTGAGTGCTCAGGGCAATGGGGGCTGAAGGAGGAGGCAGGTGCACCAGGGAATTGAGAGTGGAGAATAGAACTGGGCATTGGGGACACCAAAGACAAATTTCACCGGCCAAAAGAGTTGCCAACCCCAGCGGAGACTCACAGTGTCCCTCAGGGCATGTTAATGGGGCCTGTTTGACCTTTCAACCCAGTCTGGCTGTAGCGGCCATTCCAGAGGGTCTGCCCATCGTTGTCACGGTCACCTTGGTCCTGGGAGTGCTGCGGATGGCCAGGAAGAGGGTCATTGTGAAGAAGCTGCCGATCGTGGAGACTTTAGGTGAGGGGCCTGAGCTGGTGGGATTATTACAGGTGGGACAGCATGGAGCCTTGGGTGTCATGCGCCAACCCAGCTTGGGTGTTTGATGAAGCCTCCTTTGTGCAAACTAATTAATGTTTCGTTGAACCAGGTTGCTGCAATGTCCTCTGTTCTGACAAGACAGGGACTCTGACTGCCAATGAAATGACGGTGACTCAGCTCGTGACATCCGATGGGCTTCACGCCGAGGTGAGTCTTGATGGAATGCACCAGCCTGGAGACAGAGCTGTGCCTGGCCAGACCCTCACCTTTCTAGGGAAAGCAAGCACCTGGTGTCATCTGGGACACAGTAAGGAAGAAACAAATGGGGCTCGTTGTACAATCTGCTTGCTACCAATAGCAAGCAGCAAGAGAAAAGACTGATTTTTTTTTTAATCATCCCATACTTTGTTTCAAAAGACTAATGTAAGGTAGCCCCTTTAATTTTTATCACTGATAAATAACATGCATATCACACAATCGGCAAGCTGGGAGACAGCACCCTTACCCTCCCATGACCAACTAGTGATTACTGGTTAGTTCATTTGTGTTTTTCAGCCTCTGTTGAATGCATTTGCACAGCTGGAAGCTCCCTGAACACGTACGTTGTACCCTGATACTTTTTCACAAAACTTTACAGAGGAAAGGGGTCCACGAATGATTGCCATGAGCCAGTGCTTAGTTCTGAAAGTATGGTGTAACTGGCGCACTGCCACACCCCCTTGTTCATGTTGTCAGGGGCAGCTTTTGTGCCGCAATGACAGAGTTGAGTAGCTCCGACAGAGGTTGCACAGGCTGCAAAGGCTGAAGTATTTCCTATCTGTCTCTCTAAGAAAACGTGGCCCACCCTGTTCTAGAATGTAAGCACTAGATGCTGGGGCTGGGTTTTCTTAACCATGACGTGAGCGGCTGCAGAGATGCCGTGACATGAACTTGCTGCAATTCACTTTATCCTTGGGTGAGCTGTGCTGACTGGGAAACAGTCCCGCAGGGAGCGTCTTCAGCCTAAAGCCTGTCTGTGTTTAGTATTCTGTCCTTGGGTGGATGCCCAGGAAAGAGACTTTGACTCCTGGTGACAGCCTTTCTTCTGCTTGGTCCTCCAGGTCAGCGGAGTTGGGTATGACGGCAAAGGGACTGTGTGTCTTTTACCATCAAAGGAAGTGATTAAGGAATTTTCCAATGTTTCAGTGGGCAAATTAGTAGAGGTAAGTGTCAAAAGAGTCCTGGAGGAAATAGGCGAGGAAGAACAGGACTTCTGGGAATCCATTCCGAAAAGGGAAATAGCAATTGGACCCACTGCTCCTTGACAATGACTGGGCCACCCGGGGGTAAGGTGGTCACAGCGTTGGACAAATAGCCCTGAAAGAAATGGTGACATTGGAGGTAATAGGGGGAGCTAGAGTCCCTGTGCTCGTCACAGCCTGCTGGGAGGGCACCGAAGTGACACGGGCACAGACAAGGTGCTCGGCGGATTCTGTCAGTCCTTTTCCCACCAGCTGCTGAAGCTCACGGTGGCAGGGACCTTCTTCCTCCATGACCAGCAAGCCCCACCCCTCGAGGGCCCTGCCAGGGGTCCACTTCAATGTCACAGAGACCATTGTCTCAGTTTTGCAGATTAAGTAACAAAAATATGTGTGACTATTAAGTATCAATTTTTAAAAAAAGCAAGAAAAAGAAAGAGGGGCTCAGACAGGCAGTGTGAGTGCCCAGGCTCAGCTCACCCGGCTGGGGTGGGGGGAAGTTGGGGGCCACTCACGCTTTTCGTTTGTTTCCATTTTTTCATTTGTTATATATTTAGTTTTTCCCTGAGACGGAAGTCTTAGATCATAGGGTTCACCCTGTCAAAGTACACGGGTCAGTGGTTTTAGCATCTCTATAAAGTTGGGTGTCCATCGTCACTGCCAAATTCTAGAACACTTTGTCACCCCAAATCAAAATGCTGTCCCCATTAGTGGTCAATCCCCATTACCCCACACTTGGCACCACCAGTCCCCCCAACTTCCCACTGGTTTCCCTACTATTACAGTAATAGCTTTGTGCTAGGCACCGTGGCTCACGCCCGTAATCCCAGTACTCAAGGAGGCCAAGGCAGGTGGATTGCTTGAGCTCAGGAGTTGGAGGTTGCTGTGAACTATCATGCTGCCACTGCACTCTACCCAGGGTGACAAAGTGAGACTTGTCTCAAAAAAAAAAACCATGGCTTTGTGGCAGCCACCATTCAACATGGTCAGAAATAGTGACTGTGTTCCATTTGAAGAGCCAGGATGCAGATTTATTTTAAAATGCAAGTCTTGTCCCCAAAGCCTCAGCTGTAAGAATGGGTCGAGCCTGCAGGGTCTAACTTTTCCATGGGCCTGAGTGAGCCCAGACCTTCAGGGCCCCTGGCTCCCGGTTAGGTTGTACTGTAGACATTCAGACAATCCCCCTTTCAGGCAGGCTGTGTCGCCAACAATGCTGTCATCAGGAAGAATGCCGTGATGGGCCAGCCCACGGAGGGAGCCTTGATCACCCTGGCAATGAAGGTAAGGGTTCCAGGACATCCATTCTCTCACTCAGGCTGGGTTGGTTAATACATTTCAAGCTTCCATCTGAGCACATGAGGACTAGGGGGGCTTAGTATTACACTAATGGAGAACATGACCCCAAACAGCCTCAGACTGAATCAGGTGGGCTCTGAGGTTCTGTGTGGCTTCAAAAAGCTCTATGGGTCTCTAACCCCTCTGCTGGAGACTCCAGAAGAATCCTCTGAGCAGCCCCATGAAGGCTCAGACCCCTTCAAGTGTTGGGGAGACAGGAGAACAAGGCTCATCTGTGCACCCCCAACACAGCTCCCATCCTCCCCCAGGCCCCGTGGGGTGGCCTGTTCCTCTCAGATCGGCCCTTGGGCCCTGAGCTCCGTGGCTGTGCAGAATGTCCTGAGCCACTTGGCGCTCAGTGCCAGGCACCGAGGGGACTTGCAGGTGTGCCTGCTTGCTATGCTTTGGGCTTGGGGACACCTTCAAAGATGAGGCAGAACAGCCAGGACAGGGGGGTGCAGGGAAAGGAGGAGGAAGAGGAGACAAGGGAGGTGGGGAAGGACGTGGGGCGCAGAAAGTAAGAGAAGGAGCTAAGAAGGTGGGTGACCCTGGGGGCACCAGCGTCTGTGTCCACGGCCAGCCTGGTCGGGATCCTCCCCTCCAGCTGGACTGTGGTTCCCCCAGACATGGCAGGAGCCCCTCTGCTCTCCCTGCCGCCCACCGCTGTCCTGACTGCTCACTGCCCAGGGACTGGTCTTGGGCTCAGGTCTAGTCAGTTTTCTCTCATCAAGGTCAAGAGAAAAGCGACTGCGTATCCTGCACCTGCTGTCCCCTCTGTGCCTCCCATCCCTGCCCTCACTGGCCCAGACCCTCCCTTCAAGTTCAGTGTCCACCTCTTTGGCCTCCTTCTCTCAGCTGGGTGGCCCTGGGCCCTCTCCTCCACCCTGTGTCCATGTGTTTCCTCCAGCGCCACCTTTGGGAAGCCAGAGCGGGTCGGCATGTAGGAGGGAGAAGACTTAGTCACCGTTTGATGCGTCCCTGTACAGGCGACGAGGTGCAGTTTCTCCCCAGTGGAGAACATTAAGAAATTGTTATATCATGTTCTTTTCCTTCCATTCCCCAAGTGGAGCATATTTTCCCTTTTGAAATAGTGCTAAGTCGGCCCCACTTAGCAGCCCCCAGAGTGAAGGGGAGTGGCTGTCACTGTGGCTTAGAAGAAGACGGGGGTCCCGAGCCTCTTTCCTTTACATGCGAGGATTTTCCTCCTTTGTGGGGCCTGACTTAGGATTTTAGAACATACCTTTTAGAATAGGATAAGTAATGGCTGGCACATATGAGGTGCCTTCTGTGTGACAGGTGGGCCCTGAGCATGGTGTGGCCAGCAGTTGCCAAGCTATTCTCCATCATTGCCCCCACGTCACTGTCCTGGGGTTGCCAAAATAATATACCTTAGACTGGGGAAGTGGGTGGGGTGGTTACAATGCCTGAAACTTACTGAATCTCAGTCTGGGGTCAGAAGTGCAGATCGGTATGGCCAGGGCCAGGCTCCCCTCCCAGCACCTGGTAGTCGGGGGCAACCGGGGAGTTCCTCAGCTTGCAGGGGCATCACCCCACTCTCTGCCCCCATCCCACGGCGCTGTCCCTGCAGCTGTCTTCACAGGCCGTCTTCCTCTCCTTATGTCGGGTCACACTGGATTAGGACCCACCCTAATGACCTCATCTTAACTTGATGACATTTGCAAAGACCCTGTTTTCAGATAACGTGATATTCACAGGTTCTGGAATTAGGATTTCAGCATATCTTTTGGGAGACGCATGGCACTCTCCCTAAGGAGACATTTTAGAGATTTTCTTTTTAAGCATTCCCCGTAAAATTATAAGACCACAGACGTTCTGGGACCCATCTGTGTGCCGTGCACATGTCTGCACCTTACACACAACCCCCCCAATCCATTTCCACCCCTGGAGTTAGATGCAGTGGTTAGATCATGGGTATAAAACTGGGGAAACTGAGTTTCTGAGCTGTCAAATAACTGGCCCCAAAGTAAACTCACGTCAGGACTGGGCAGGGTCCCTGTGCTGACTCAGGGGTTTATTTCAAGGGGAAATGGCTGTACCTTCCTCTCGGCAGAAACTTTACCTACAGGATTCTGTTTCCAAGTGGGTTTTAGATAGACACAGTTGCAAACACCATCAGTTCCACCCCTGGGACAAGAGAAAAGACATTTTTTTTGCTGGGAGTGACATTTGAAAATAAGTGGTCTTTCTGTGCGAGCTAAATGCCCAGATTTCTCATCTGCTGCGGACAGCTTAAAGAATGAATAATTTAAATGGACTGAACTTTGCATGGAGATTGGCTTCAGATGACTCACTAAAAGTGTCTCATTTTATGATCCTAGATGGACTTGAGTGACATTAAAAATTCATATGTAAGAAAGAAAGAGATTCCATTCAGCTCAGAGCAGAAGTGGATGGCGGTAAAATGCAGCCCCAAGAATGAGGTGAGTCAGCCACCTCCACCCTCTCCCCTTCCCGGCCCCCTGCCCAAAATCAGGCCAAGTGCAGACCTCAAGAAGAACCCCAAGTTCCCAGCTACCTCTGTGAGGTTCCAAACGCACTAAAATACAGCTGATAGTGATTACACCTTTGATTCTCGCGGGTCTGCTTTGAAATGAACTTTTCCTTTAAAATGGCAGCTCTCAAAGCAGGATCCCTGAGTCAACATTTCTTGGGAATTTCTTAGCAATGCGGTCTTTCACATTCCACGCCAGACCTCCTGAGTCAGAAATTCCAGGGGTGGGTTCCAGTCAGCTGTGTTTGCTGGGGATTCTGCTGCAGGCTCTGGCGTGAGACTCGCTGGCCTGTAATGGGATTGCTGAGTAATTACTGCTGAGCTTCTGTGTGTTCCCCTCACCACGACACTGAGCCCACAGCTAACATCTGGTGCTGAGTTCTTCACTCACATCAGCTCATTTTACCACCATGATGGGGAAACAGTCAGGAAGGAGCATCGTGCACACGCGTGTTGTCGGGAACCACAGAGTACTCAGCAAACTGTGGCTACCCCAGGCTGGGGTCACAGCTGATCTTTCTATTTCCCTTTTCAGATCTGCTGTGGCTTTGCAGATATTCTTCAGTGGAAAGAATTCATAAAAAAACAGTTGACCTCTACCCTTTTCTCCAACCTTCCTCTTCTCTCCCGCTCTTTCTAGAATCTATCAGGTCTGCCTGTGCAGATGGCTCACCTCTTGTTCTGCTCTGCGGGCAGCTCACCCAGGCCCTGTCATGCGTGCATGGACATTCTGAGTACTTACAAGGGATTATAAATTTTTAAACCTTTTTTTATGCCTTCAAATCTCTTTTCCCCAACAGCAATGGTGACATATTCTCATAGAAAGAGTATAGAAATATGACCTGAAAAACTAAAATCCTGTATAACTCTGTCCCTTTTCCCTGCCTGCCCACCCCTACTCCAGGTAACTAACTACCCTTTGCAGCCTGGAATAGAGTGTTTTGGCTTCTAAATGTGCACATAGCAATATCTGGGATAGTAGATTTCAAAACAAGGCCCTGCTGTGTAGTGTTTGAACTTTTTAGTTATGCAGTTTTCCCTGCTGTCACCTCCTAGGCACCCTTCTGTGCCAATGCATATGATTTATTCGCTGTATTTACCAGGCACCTGCGGTGAGCCAGGCAGACACTGTGGTAATGCTGGGACGTGATGTCACCAAACTGACCCAGGGCCCAAATGGAGCTTGTAGTCTACATATTTGTCAAGACAGACCTTGATAAAAACACAGGGAAAATGGTCACCTATTCACTTGGGTTCATTCTTTTTTTTTTTTTTTGAAATAGTATCTCACTCTGTTACCTGGGCTAGAGTGCCATGATGTCAACCTAGCTCACTGCAACCTTAAACTCTTGGGCTCAAGCAATCCTCCTACCTCAGCCTCCCAAGTACCTGGGACTACAGGCATCTGCCATAACACTTGGCTAATTTTTCTATTTTTAGTAAACACAGGGTCTTGCTATGTTGCCCAAGCTAGTCTTAAACTCCTGGCTGCAAGTGATCCTGTTGCCTCAGCCTTCCAAGTAGCTACGACTATAGGCACCTGCCACAACACCTGGCTAGTTTTTCTATTTTTAATAGAGATGGGATCTTGCTCTTGCTCAGGCTGGTCTCGAACTCCTGAGCTCAAGGGACCCTCCTGCCTCGGCCTCCCAGACTGCTGGGATTCTTTGAAGAGCTGTGCCCGGCTTACTTGGGTTTACTCTTACGAGCCGAGTGTAGGAAGGAAAAAAAGAGACGCGGCACCTGCCCTGGAGAGAAAACAAGAAGTGAAATACACAGCAAAGGTGTAACACTGGCCGGGACGCCCTGGGCAATGTCAACGAGGGAGCATCATGTGGAATGGGGGTGGGGGTCAGAGACCGACCTCACTCGGGGACTAGCACCCAGGTGCAGATCTGTGGGTCTGCACCTGCTCTGTCTCAGTGACCAGTCGCCGTTCACTGTCAGTAACCCCACTGCAAACATCCCTGGGCACCTCTGTGGACCCTTGTGCAGAATGAGGTGGCGGTCACTAGGAATCGAGATCACCGGTGACGGCAGATTTTTTTCCTTTTGTCTTTTCCAAGGATCGGGAAGACATTTACTTCATGAAGGGGGCCTTTGAAGAGGTGATTTGCCACTGCACCATGTACAATAACGGGGGCATCCCCCTGCCACTGACGCCCCAGCAGAGGTTTTTCTGCCAGCAGGAAGAGACAAGGATGGGATCCCTCGGTCTACGGGGTCAGTGCCTGTGGCCCCATTCTGGAGCTCTAAGTTTGCACACAACATTGACTTTTGGGGTACATTAGTGCAGGGTCCTTAGTGGATAAGGTCACCCCCAGAAGGCCACCAGCGGCATGCTGATAGTAGCAAAGTGAGCTTAGAATTTTATGGCAGAGTAAAGACAAAGAGCCCCCCAGTTGCAGCCACTAAATGACACCCATGCATCTGCGTGTGGCTCCTGTGTCTGAGACAGGTGGCCCCTCACTTGCTGAGCTTCTTAAGACAAGCAAATGGGATGCACCCACACACCAACCTGCCCGGTGGGTCTCTCTTGCTCGGTGCTTCTTGTTAGGAAAACCCAGACTCTTTTTCATCAAGGAACATTTCTCTTTCGTTGGCCATTTCCAATTTTCTGCACCAGAGCCAACGCCTTGCACAATGGGCTGAACATTAAACTCACATTCCCTGCGGTGTCACTCGTCACCCCGTTCAGCTTCAGAGGAAGCATTTAAAACACTCCAGACAGCCTGCGTTCTCTCGGGGGAAGACGAGAGGCAGGGCTTGCCCTGTTCCTTCCAGTTGCCATGGTTTCCCCCTCAGAGAGCAGAATCATGAGTCACTGGCAGGTTTGCTGACGCGTGTGCTGGGCGAGGACCTCAAGGATCACTGGGGCAAAGCCTGGCCAACCTTGAGTGTGTGTCGCCTCCTCCCAAGAGAGGCGTGTGTTCCCCCGAAGTCGGGGCACTTTACCCATCTCAGTGCCCCCAGAAGGCTTTGTGCAGCACTTAGGTCTATAATAGCCTCACAGGGAAACACTGTGCCTCAGTTTCCCCATCTGCACAAAGGAGGCACAACAGCAGTTACATGGTGGATTTCTGGGGGGAGTGGCAGACACAGTAGAGACAGGAGACTCTGGCGTGGAACTGGCCGTTGCAGCTGTTAACGGCTGACATGCCAAGTTATTAAGTAGCTACACATTCAGGTTACATTGCCATCTGCTGACAACATCACTGAAGAGTGGCCACTTTAGTAAATAAATCTCCCACGCAGCCCTGGCCTCTAAACCTATCTCTGCTCTGCATGACCCTGGTGCTTGGGTCGTGCCTCCCTCCTCAAGACCGTGCCCTGAGTCCCCTATGGGCTGCGGTGAGGCCTTGAGAGGTTGAGGAACTGGCAAGGCCACACAGCTAGTCTGGAGAGGAGCTAGCACTTGAACCCAGGTCTCTCGGGCTGTAGAGTGTTAATAATACATAGGGCCTCGAAGGAGGACGTAGCAAGAATTAGTCACTCTTGGAGGTGGGTTGAGACTTTCCACTGCCACCACCAACACACGAGTCTTTTCATCTTTATAAATGGGCTTAACTCTGATCTGTGGCTGGGAAAGTACATCCTGGTGACTGGAGTTACAAAGGGCCTATGCATTCCTCCAAGCCCACAGCAGGCCAGGGAAACAGAGGGGCTGCAACTCATCACCAGTGGGTGTGAGTGCCTGCTGTGTGATAGG
This sequence comes from Arctocebus calabarensis, assembly GCA_963573935.1. Lineage (NCBI taxonomy): Eukaryota > Metazoa > Chordata > Mammalia > Primates > Lorisidae > Arctocebus > Arctocebus calabarensis. The sequence continues at coordinate 37,982 of CAUYON010093428.1, forward strand.
CATACAGCAGGGCCAGGGGACTTAGCAGAGCCCCGCAGCCTGCTGGAACCCCTAAGGACTGGGCTTGGGCTTGGAGGCATCTCCCCCGAGGAAAAGATGGAGTGTCCCATGGAGTGGTAAGGAGAGGCAGGGTGATAGGGGCAGAGGCAGGAGCAAGGTCCTCTGGGATTGAGCTTTTCCATGTACTTCCCAGGGGCAGGGCATGCTTGTGATGGGGCTTCTGGGATTTGTAAACCCCAGGGTCAGTGTTGGGACGGGAGCACCATAATTAGCACATGGACCAGCATTATTAGTGTATGGCATTCACATCATTAGCACATGGCACCAGCATTATTAGCACACGGCACTGACATTATTAGCATGGCGTCATGGCTATGCAAGAGGGAAGTGCTAGAGGCTTTTTAAGTCACAGCCCCCCTCAGGGTCAATAAGGTGACCGAGGAAGTCCAGTTCTTACTCCACCCCCATCTCAGACCACTGGCCCCCCAGGGGCTGAGCCTGGGTTCTATACCACTGAAACAGAGTCAGGGGCAGGCCCACAGAGAGATTCCCCTCAACTTGGTAGATTTTTCTAAACCCCAAAAGGAGCACAGAGCGGATGAAGGGCAAGAGCTGTCCCGGTGTCCGCCACTTCACAGCTTCTCTGTGGCTGTTAGTGTTGGGGTGGGGGCCGGATTCTGTAACTTGAACAAATGGACAACAGTCTCTTTTCCATCTGCACAGGCTGGTCCTGGCACTCCCGTCTAGTCAGGGGACACCTGTACGGGCCTGAGAGCCAGCGAGAGCTCTCCGCCTCCCCTATGCAGTCTGGGAATTTGTCACCCCCCACCCCTTGCAGACAGAGGGGGATCTGAGCCAGGGTGGGGCCCTGTATGGGGCCAAAGAATGGTCCCTGGGCCCCCATGACCCTTGCTGGGGCTTTGGTCTCTCTTCAGTGCTGGCCTTGGCCTCGGGGCCCGAACTGGGGAGGCTGACGTTTCTGGGTCTCGTCGGCATCATCGACCCTCCGCGGGCTGGTGTGAGGGAAGCCGTGCAAGTTCTTTCTGAGTCAGGAGTGTCCGTGAAAATGATAACAGGAGATGCTCTGGAAACGGCCTTGGCAATAGGTAATGGAAAGGGTGGATTAAGAAAGAAAGAAGCCCACGTCTCTTACACCAGGGCCATTGCCACCAGTCATCCTGGGTGACCCTGGTCAGGAGTGCTCACACTGGCTCTGCATGCTCAGAAAAGAGTCTGACATTTGTGGAGCCGTGTTCCCATTTCCAAAATGTTGGCAGGTTCTCCCAAAGGGGAAGAGTCCTTTTGTACACTGAGGACCTGCTGAGTCTCAGCTCGCCCACAATCCTGCCTCATCTTCACAGGCAGCACTGGTTTCTGCCACTATCTATGCATTTTTGGCAAATCACTGAGCACTCTGACCCTCAGACTCTTCATCAGCAGACGACTAGCAGCCCTCTTCTGATTCCTCTAATTATTACTGTTTTGAGGGTTGCCACACCTTGGTTTTTTTTCCCTGTCTTGAAGCCATCTGGCACTATGAAAAGGTAAACTCTTTGGCATCAGGTGTAACCTTGCCAGGTTCTATTATTACCACTTACCAGCTCTACGTCCTTGGGAAAGTCACTGTGCTTCCCCATCTTTAAAGTGGGGGTAGCAAGGCTCTTGTTGTACGTTAACATGGATAGAATTGAGATCATGTTTAACACAGCAGGTGCTTGGTCAAGGGTATCCATCAGGGTCTCATTCTTGTTCTCCATGGCCAAGATAGGGACCCATTGGGGTGGGGGGTACCACAGTCTCAGGCCCTCAGAGCTGATTCTCTCCAAAGGCAGAAACATCGGTCTGGGCAACGGGAAGCTGCAAGCCATGTCCGGAGAGGAGGTGGACGGCATGGAGAAGGACCGGCTGGTTGAACGCGCCTCAAAGGTAAAGTTCCCCAGAGGCTCAGCAGGGGGAGGGGGTGGACCTCCAGCTCTGAATTCTGTGACTCTTGGCTCTGTCTATTCTGTTTCCAGGTGTCTGTGTTCTTCAGGACCAGCCCAAAGCACAAGCTCAAAATCATAAAGGTATGTTGAGTGAGGGAGGCACCAGCTGCACCACGTAACAAGTCCCCAGATGCATCAGTACAAGGCCTGAGCGTGGCTCCCTTCTCTGTGTCCAAGGCTGCTGCTCCAGGGCTTGACTTTTCACAGCCAGCAGGGAGGGGGGCGGGCAGGTCCCTGAAGGGCAGGGCTCAGAAATGGCGTGCTCACACCCCCACCCAACCCCACCAGCACGAGGCTGCAAGAGATGCCGGGAAATGACATCTCCCCCTGGCAGCCCTGTTCTTTAATTCTACAGAGTACATCCCTATGCAAGTTGTTACTCAAAGAAAATAGTAATCTTGACGGGGCCCCTCATGGTTTCAGGGCACGTGCTGTTGATTATTATTTTGTAATAGTAAAGGTTAAGTTTCATGAGGCTTTATCAACAGTGCTGGGTGCTGCTGTGCCCATCATCTTGGTTTGGCCTCACAGCAACCCTATGAAGTTGGGTTTGTTGACCCCACTTTGCAGAGGGGCAAACTGAGGTTGAGTAGGTGGAGGGCTTGTCCAGTTCCCACGCTGCTGTGAATAGAGCTGGGACTCAGGTTCAGGCCACCTGACTTGGTGTCCTCTAGGCAGGTCCCCGCTGTGGCCACAGAGTGTGCAGCAGAGTGTTGGGGGGGGGGGGGAAGGAAGAACCCGGGGCAGGTCCTCAGCCCACAGACCTCTCTCGCCTGCTCTCTCCAAAGGCTTTGCAGGAGTCAGGGGCCATTGTGGCCATGACTGGGGATGGGGTGAACGATGCGGTCGCCCTGAAGTCTGCCGACATTGGAATCGCCATGGGGCGGACAGGGACAGATGTCAGTAAAGAGGCCGCCAACATGATCCTGGTGGACGACGACTTCTCAGCCATCATGTAAGCTGCCCATGAGGGGGATTTTCAGTTGCAAAACACCTTAGGTTCCTGCTTCCCGGTGGGATCTGCCACCCTGGTGACACAGGGGGCTCCGGCCGAGAAGGGGTCCCAAGGAATCCCCAGTGATTGCTAAATCTCACAGCTCACAGCGGTGGGAGGTGTTACCACCTGCAGACGCCAAAAGCCTCTCAAAGTAGGGTGGTGGGGCCAGTCGCACTCAGCACCTAGGGGATGTTACGGACACTTGCAGAAGTTGAGTTTGTCACCTGCAGTTGTGTTTCGGGCACCAGCCCCTCTAGGAGAGCTGGGTAGGATCTGCAGGCAGCAGCAGTACATTATGTATAAGAAAGCCTGGGGCCCCCCTAAGTAGTTCACAGTGAGACACAGGAGTCCTGCGTGCCAGGTAAAAGTCCTATTTTGAAAAGCATTTTGATAACACAAAGAAATAGCACTGTTCACACTGTAGCATGCAGAAAAGATATACCTGGGGATATTACACCGAGTCCTGAGTGCCCCTGGGGATCCGTGCAGTGAAGGGAGATTGGACCGCCCAGAAATGCCCGGTATCACTCACCATTGATGTGATCTCCAGGTTCTGGGATTATGAAAAAACAAAAAACAGTTCTCTTCTGTTTCATTTGTCAGTATTTCCTCTTAATAAAGGTACCTTTCCTCTGCATCTGATTTTAATTCGGTCTAATTGAGATTTTACTCATTTTTTCACAGTAACTGGAGGTAGGGGAAAACTCTTTAATCTCGATGTCAAAAATCTTGAACAAACACTTAAGTGCTGTGTGATCATGCCCTTCCCAGAGCAATCTTTTCTCTACAGTGGATTCACTACAGGAATCCTTGAAACATACTCCTGGCTTGACGCCTATTGCTCAGTGGTTAGGGCGCCGGCCACATGCACCGGGGCGGGTGGGTTCAAACCCTGCCCAGGCCTGCTAAACAACAACAACAACAAAAATAGCCAGCGTTGTGGCAGGAGCCTATAGTCCCAGCTACTTGGGAAGCTAAGGCAAGAGAATCGCTTGAGCCCAAGAGTTTAAGGTGAGCTGTGACCCCACAGCACTCTACTGAGGGTGACACAGTGAGGCTTTGTCTCAACAAAACACACATACACAAACATTCTACTTAGTTTTAAAAAAAAAGTATAGTCATAACTACAGTTTTAATTCTTTCGCAAAATCGTTCAGTAAAATTGTGGGGAGGCATTAGACAGTTTTTTTTCCTACATTAGGGACCTCAGGTCAAGTTATCATAAGGACTTTCACAAAGAGCCTGCTAGGACACAGCAGGTGGTGCCCGCCCATCTCCCGACCCCCACTCTGTCCCGCCCCAGATCTCATTTTCAGGTGTAATTGGTTTGCTGTCTCTTCCCTGGTAAGTCACAGAGGGGCCTTAAGCACGTCAGGGGTCCTGGGCAAAGGGCAGGGTTTGTGGGCTCAGGATGGGAGAGATTCAGGGTCTACCTGGAGGCGATGAGGGTATGATTCGTACACCAACATAGCTTGGGGATCAGTCCCTGGTGGGCATCTGTTAGGGCAATATTGTCTCCTACTGATGTGTGCCCCTGGGCTCCGAGTGCCTGTCCACCCAGGCTGGTCAGCGCTGCTCTGTTCAGCAGCTGCTGAGCTGACCGTACCCTTCCCCAGGACCCTCTTGAGTAACCACCCTCTTCTCTCACAGGAATGCAGTGGAGGAAGGCAAGGGGATTTTCTATAACATCAAAAACTTTGTCCGGTTCCAGCTGAGCACGTAAGTGGAGCCCAGCGTTTCCCAGAGTTGGGTGCCAAGTTGGGGGCAGCTGCTGATGGCCTGTGTCTGCCCGCGCCTGCAGGAGCATCTCCGCCCTGAGCCTCATTGCTCTGTCCACCGTGTTCAACCTGCCCAGCCCCCTGAATGCCATGCAGATCCTATGGATCAACATCATCATGGACGGGCCGCCGGCGCAGAGGTGAGGCGGGGCGGCCGGGCTGCAGGGATGAACAGTGACTCTCCATAACAAGTTCCCAGAAAACTGAGGTGGGGAGTGGGGTGAGAGATGGAGACTAGAACTCAGAGAGCGGAGCACCTGGTGGGCGGGGCTGGGAAAGCGTCGAGTTTTCTGCCCTCTCTGCCTAGTCACTGCCTCTGAGAAGTCCTCCCTGATTGCTCTAATAGCACCCTCCTCCTACTCAGTCCCCTCGTCCTGCTCTATTTTCCCAAGAGGTGAAGATGGAGATATATGTGGAAACACAGGCACACACATATAGACATATACACATATATATATTAAATATATATCCTATTTATCTGGTTCTAACCCGCCTCCCCTTTACACTGTCAGCTTCGCGACGCAGGGTTCTAGATTATTTCCCTCCTTTATTGCCAGCTTCTAAAGAGTTTGGCCACAGAGCTGCTCAGGAAGTCACCAGCTGCAGGAGTGAGTGAGAAGGGGGTCCTAAGCCAGCCTAAGGGCACAGGGGAATGAGTGGGCTGGAGGGTCAGAAGACCCACATCGGGTGCTGTTTCTGAAGTAGCCCAGCTTATGGTCTCGGCTGCCTTAATCACTGCAGCTGCCCAGGGAAAACCTGTCCTTGTTTGTCCCCTCACAGCCAATTGTGAGTGCTGCAAGCTCTCCCTGGGAGTGGGATAGCCCGGGATGCTGGCCTTCGGCTGTATCCCGCAGTGGGGGCCTCACCTGCCTGCTCGCTATACCACCTGCGTCCCCTCACTGACAGGGGCCCTGCACAGGGCAGAGCCTGCATCCTGACTCTCGGGGTCCCCTCGTGGTGATGGAATTGTCCGAGTGTAAGGGACGGCTAAGCCTGGCTCCAAGAACACAGGGCGGGCAGCCTCCTTGGGTGGGTTTTCCCCCGATGTCTGGGGCACAGAGGGAGAGGCTGCCAGGACTGGAACACCCAGGGCAGGTGGCAAACACCCTGTCCTGGGAGACTTAACCGGACATGGCTTTGAGGGTCCTTTTTCCGTTATGGTTCATTTCAAGGTGTCTCTCTTATCCTGAGCAGCTTGGGGGTAGAGCCAGTTGACAAAGACGCCCTCAGGCAGCCTCCGCGGAGTGTCAAGGACACAATCCTCAGCCGTGCCCTCCTCCTGAAGGTGCTCCTGTCTGCCGTGGTCATCATCAGTGGGACCCTGTTCATCTTCTGGAAGGAGGTGAGCCTGCCGACCGCTCATGGCACACGTTGGGCTGGATGGTCCTGCCTCACTCCTGGGGGGCTCACGCAGGAGACCGTGGGGCTGAGTGGGGGGCAGGAAGTGGACGGGACTTGAAGCTTTTCAGAAAGAAATTCAGATTTCTTTCTACAGAAGCAATGTGCCCCAAAATACTATTATTACCAGGGAATAATTGAAAACCTCCAGAACTGGCAGTTGACCTCAGATCTGATCAGGGGTCATTTTCTTGGCCTGCAGGTTCAGGGCAATTCTGGGCTGAGATGTACAGTGGTATAGACGGGCATCGGGCAGGCGTTGTCTACATGAGGGACGCAGGGTGGGTGGGACGCTGGCCGCCATGGCCACATTTGTCCTCAAGACCCCCTTTGCTAGCCTTGCCCTGAGTTCCCTGCAGGCTCACCTGTCCAGCCTGTGGGGGAGACACAGGCCTCCCCGGTCCTGGTGGTGGCTCAGTGTCCCGGGGATCCCCTGAGAAACACAGATGCCTGGGCCCCGCCCAGACCCTGCTGCCTCAGATGCTGTTCTGAGGCTTACATCTGAACACCTCTGGTCTGGCAGCCAAACTAAGGCAAGAACCAGGGGCCTTCTGCCCAGGCCAGAGAGGAGGCCTCTCAGGGGGTAGGAAGCTGAAGTGATCACTGCCCAGAAACTTCTGACAGTGAGCTGGTCTCACCCCAGCCCCGGCCATACCCTGCAATGTTGGCCCGACTGTGCCCTTAGCTCAGGTCCCCAGGGTTGCAGAGCCAGGCAGGGAGAGCTCTAGGGCTGTCCCTGGGCCCAGGTTCAGGTACCTTTTAGGAGCCAGCCCTGGCTGACTTACCTACAGGAAGTGACATTCTGTTGTGTGGGAGTAACTGTCATAGCATCAGCTTCCTGCGAGTGTTACCTCCTGGACGAGGTGGCGTTTCCATGGCTGTGCCATCGTGTCTAGGCAGCTGACAGTCCTAACGAGGGGCTGGGTCCTCGTGTTGGGTACGCATGCCCGGGAGACTCACTGCAGGTGTCAGGCCTGCTGCCAATGAGGCTGAAGGCAGCGCCGGAGGCCTGCTCTGGGGACGGCCAGCCCTGCCTGCAACTCTGTGGGTGGTGAGAACTGCATCAGGGACCACCTGGTCTTCTGCTACAACCTCCCTCCCGTACACTAACGTTCCAGATGCCCGAGGACAAAGCCAACACCCCGCGCACCACGACGATGACATTCACGTGTTTTGTGTTGTTTGACCTCTTCAACGCCTTGACCTGCCGCTCCCAGGTGAGGCCCTGGCTCCCCACCCCGGCAGCCCCCATGCTGCAGGACCTCAGGCTTGTGGTGACAGGTGCTGAGCTCCGTGGGGGCAGCCGGGCCCTGCTGCCTTGCCTGGGATGCAGGTTGCAATGAGGCCTTCTCGTCCCGCAGACCAAGCTGATATTCGAGGTGGGCTTCCTCAGGAACCACATGTTCCTCTACTCCGTGCTCGGCTCCGTGCTGGGGCAGCTGGCCGTGATCTACATCCCACCCCTGCAGAAGGTCTTCCAGACTGAGAACCTGGGAGCACTAGGTGGGTGCAGGGGTCCAGGGCCTCGCGCAAGGGCACAGCGGCTGCTTGGTGTGGCGCTGGCTGATGGGAGGGGAGCAGCTGGACAGCGGAGCACCCTGAGGGGCCAAAGCTGTCGTGGGTCCTTCTGTCCTCCAAGGAACGGACTATTACGTGGCCTCTTGCTCTGTTTCATGGGATGGGGACATAAGGAACATAAAGGAGACTTGGGGCAAGGCCCCTCCAGGAGTAGGGCCCGGGGGGAGGATGAGTAGGGGTCGGGGCACCGTGGGAGGCCCAGGCCTGGCAGTGTGGCTCAGACACCTGCTCCTCTGAAGACAGCTGGATTTTCTCTAGTTCTTGCTGAAAGGGACGTGATTTAGGGACCATAAGCCCTGGGCAGAAACCTGGGGACCCCATACCTCTCACCCCAGTGGGGTGAGGCCTTCCTCTGAAGCCCCTGTTTCAGTGGGAGAAGGGCCAAGGGGACAGTTATAAGGAGGAGGTTCCCCCCTCCCTTCTGACCCAGGCTTGTTGCTGGCCACCCCTATAGGGGACAGAGGACAGGGAGGCTGGTGAGGCAGCCCCATGGGCTCATCAGAGCCCGGGGTGGAATGTGGCTCCAGCCCAGCTCAGGGTGATCAGTCAAGTCTGGGGCCGTAGAGACACCTCAGGTAAGACTCTTCCCGTCACCTGAAAAGCACTGCCAGCGTGGGTCGCTGCTCAATTCCCTGCAGGAGCAGACAAAGGAAAGGGAGCCCCCAAAACAAGATTTGACAGATGTTTCCGTCCACTGGGAAGAAAGGCAGCTTAGCAAACGTCAAGTGACTGCTGGGCAGCCTGTGTGTTGGCAGCAGGGGCCAGAGACAAGTCTGTCGGGAAGGACACAGTGGAGGCGGAGGGAGACTTAGGAAATAATGGAATGGAACGAGGCAGGTTTCCTAGATGGGGAGCCTGGCATGGGGGTTGGGGCATTGTGTTTACAAGAAGCCGTGACTTGGGACCGCCCCCCTGGGGGCCGGGGCACTGCCCTCCGGTGACAGCCCCTGCTCTGGCTGTAGCCTGCCGCTCTGTGGAGCCGGGACCAAGTCTCTGCCTGACGAGACCACGTGGCAGTGAGGCAGGGCCGGGACCAGAGGGGTGTGGTGTGTACTCTGACCATTTCCTCGCTTTCCCTTTTGGCAGATCTGCTGTCTTTAACCGGATTGGCTTCATCTGTCTTCATTTTCTCAGAGCTCCTGAAACTTTTTGAGAAATACTGCCCTAGAGCCACGGAAGTGCAGACGTACCACGAAGACATATAGTGGCCCTCGTTCCCCGGCACGTCCCCCAGAGTCTCTATTTCCATGTGACTCTGGCTCTTTCCCCAGTCCTTCTGCCACGCAGACTCCTCAGAGGGAGATTTGGGGGACGTGATAGTAGTAGGTCACTCACTCGGTCCTCCCCCCAGGGACCTGCAGGAGCCTCGTGTGGTCCTCGGGAGGCCCCGGCTCTGGGACACCAGAGAGCAGCCTGCACAGAAACATCACACTATTTATTAAATCGGGGATTTTTATTACAGCACCTATGTCTCCGCGCCATAGTGTGGAGCCCACTCCTGCCAGCACACGGCCTTGCAGAGGACAGCGGCAGGATAGCGCATGTTGTCCACCTTGAGGCCCCATTTCCTCATTGTAAATGAACATTTGGAGTATTTTTGTAAAGTGCTATACCAGGGGCCTAACCGAGGTTGGGCTGGATTTACTGTTTTTCCTGCAAATGGCCAGTTGGAAACCTGCAGCGATGAGTCAGCGTTCACCCAAGCTGGTGAAACCTAGGCCACTCAGGAAGAGAAAGTTCAGAGGGGACGTCTGCAGCTCCCAGGCAGATTCCAGAGTCCTCCGAGGTAGGATCCACAGCCTGGAAGCTCTTCCCTGCCCTACCCATGACACCAGGCTAAAGGAGATCCCAGATGTGCTGTCTGGCAAGCAGCATTCCCAGGGGTGTCTAGAAAGAACCCTTTAGAGCAGGGGTGGTATCTCCCCAGAACTAAGAGGTCAATGCTGAACCATGTCTCATAAATAGACTTACCAGGCGTTTCCGTCTGGGGGGGGGGTACTTCCTGAACCACTTCTCAGGATCCTTTGGCTAACTGCTGCTCCAAGATATAGGCTTCCCATTAAAAAATAAGTAACTATGCCAGGCTCAGTGGCTCACGCCTGTAATCTCAACAACTCAGGAGACCAAGGTGGGAGGACTGTTTGATACCAACCTGGGCAATTAAGGCTCTACAAAATGTTTCATTAGCCTGGCACGGCAGCATGTGCCTGAGTCAGGAGCTTATAGTGAGCTGTGGTGGTGCCACTGCATTTCCACCTGGGCAACACAGCAAAACCTTGCCTCTTAAACTAAAAGAAACCAGGGTCTGTTGATGTTTGCAATAACAATAACAAAAGATATTTGTACCCCTTACATATATTATAAAATAAGATTGATAAAACAAAGCTTTTGAAAGAAAGGGGATACATTTTACTAAACAAGACAAAACTCCAATAAAATATAATGGATAATTGGACCACACTAAAATGAAGACTTTCCTTCATCAAGGATAGAGTAGACTTCAACACCACCATTAAGCAACTTAGCTTGATTTACATTTATAAAACATTTCCTTAACAGTACATAAACATTCACCAAAATAAAAATAGAGACCAGACATCAAACTCAAGAACAGAAGAATAAATCTAAAGCTAGATCTTTCAAAAGACCAATAAAACTGTTAGTCTTGCTATAGATTTGTCAAAGAAAAAAGAGACAAATTGCCAAGGTGAGACCCCTCAAGAAAGTACAATAATGAGGGACTAATACCTCGAATATCTTTAGGCACCTAAATCGAAAACATTAATAAACCAAACTACCAAACTCACTGGAGATAAATAACAGTATTGTACTGACAACATCCATTTTCTGCTTTTAATAATTGTACTCAACAGCTCTGTCAAACGTTTCTACTGGGGGAAGTTGGGCAATGGGTATATAGGAACTCCTTTGCAATTTTTTATGTGAATCTTAAATTATTTCAAAATAACATAAGAAAAAAATCCATACTCATAACAATTGAACAAATTATGCCAGGCAAATGCAAACATCATGTACAAATGGGGTTGACACTGTGAATGTCAGACAAGATTAAAATCAAGGCCAAAAGCATTAAGTTAGACAAAGAGGGTATTTAACAAAGTCAGAATCATCACCGAAAATCTAGTAGGCCAGACGATTTACCAACACAACATCTAAATGGAAAGAGCAAACAGTATGAGAGTTACAGAAAGCACACAGAAAATTCACGTAGGACACTAACTGGCCACGTGTCAGGACATAAAACCTCAACATGACCCCCAAAAGTAGATATAGATGAATTCTCTAATCAAGATGCAATAAAAGTAAAAAATTCTCCAGCATACTAAAATTTAAAAACTCTTGGGTCCAAGAGAAAAATCACAATAAAAAACTGCTAAAATCTAGAGGCTAATCATGCACACACACCTCTCAGAATCTCTGCATTACTACAAAATAAAATAGACCCCAAAGAGAAAAAAAAGACTAGCTTATATATTTACTTTCACTTTTTAGTAATTTAACAACTAAAAAAATTATAGAAAACATATGCAAGAGGAAATATAAAAGCAAAATTAATTTTAAAACATACTCAGGAGAACCCAATCTAAGAAAATGAAAGGGAAAGAAAGGAAAGGGGAAAATGGACAACTGCAAAAGATTACAGATACATTGGTCAGTATTACAGAAATTAATGTCAAGACAGAGAAAGTGGAAAATTTACTAGAGAATATAAAAATGATCAGTGCTAATCCCAGAATATTTATTAAAACAAATCAGATGGTAAAAGAAGCTGATAAGGTTATTAAGAATTAACACCTGGGTGGCACCTGTGGCTCAAAGGAGTAGGGGCGTCAGCCCCATATGCCGGAGGTGGTGGGTTCAAACCCAGCCCCGGTCAAAAACCGCAAAAAAAAAAAAAAGAGTTGACACCATCTTTGACTACCAAACGAAAAAGTACCAGATGTATTTTACCTAAACTTGAAAGAACTCCTTCCACTTGCATTTTCTGGAAACTGGCAAAAAGTTCTAAATTATTTTTGTAAGGCCAGTACAATTTTAAAAGGAAAGCCCCAGGTGGTGCCCATAGCTCAGTGAGTAGGGCGCCAGTCAAATACACCCAGGCTGATGGGCCAGCTAAACAGCAATGGCAACTGCAACGAAAAAAAATAGTGGGGTGCTGGGGCAGGTGCCTATAGTCCCAGCTACTTGGGAGGCTGAGGCAAGAGAATTGCTTAAGCCCAAGAATCGCAGGTTGCTGTGATTTGTGACACCACAGCACTCTACCGAGGGTGACATACTGAGACTCTGTCTCAAAAAAAAAAAAACAATTAAAAATAATAATAAAATAAAACTAAAGTACGATTTACATAAAATGTAATTCCAGACCAAATTGCTTATATGCATTGCTACAAAAGTACTACACATGGACTAACCAAACTAAAACCAACACATTAGAAGAACGAGAGTTAAAACACAAAGATGGTTCAGTATTTGGAAACCTGTTATTTTCATATTCCTTACTAATAAATGAACAAGAAAACCATGGTCACTAAGAAACACTGAGTCCGGTTTCACAAAAGAACAAACTCTTCATCTGTTAGAACTAGTGTTGGAAGTTTCTTAGACCCAGCTGACTCACTATCTGCCAGGCCCGCTGAGAGGCAGACTCTCACCCTTGGGGCAGCGCACAGGTGCCAAACACCCGGCAGGTGCCCTCGCTTCCCCGTGTGACAGTCCTCTCAGGAAGCAGATCCCCCTTTGTGTCTGAACTCTTCATTAGAACAAACTCAAGGTAAGAAGCAAGCTCTTTATCGGTAGACAAATCATAATTCTCCTGACAGCCAGAAGGGAGAGGCACCAGAAAGTGTTATTCAAGGCACAGACCAAAAATTGCATTTTTACCAAAAAAAATCTAAAACAAACTGATAGTAGGGACCTAATTCTTTGGATTCATGAGGAGATACTTGAGGATCTTAACATTCTGAATCTGCTAAGCTGTCAGTTAAGAAGATCATATAATGTTCTCAACAAGCCACTAGAGCTGGCTTTTTATAAGGAATACCAACATGACTATGCCTGTCTGTGGCGCACCTCTGTGCACTGTCTAAGCATGTGCTTCCTTTAGGAAGCCAATACACAAGGCTTAGTCGGGGGTATTGCTAAGTGAAAGTTTTGATGAGCTTCCTTGCAAAATCCAAACAGCTCAGTTTACTATGGCTTATAATTAAGGCAAACTACAGAAAAGGCTGCATTTTCATCCAATCTGCAAGAGGTCAGAGGTTATAGCAAAAGACTAAAGGAAGAGAAATACCTCTTACAGAAAAGCTCACAGTTCCTTTAAGTAGTGGCAGCATGCAGTTTTCCAGACCTGTGTCTGATGGGAGACCTCACCCACCTATGTAATGTTGAGTACTTCAAGATAACTGGAGTTTACTTACAGTGAGTCTCTACACCATTGAATTGCCCATCATCCCCTTTGGGAGCAGCCCCGGGCAAGTAGCAATACTGAGGGCTATGACGCTGGCCCAGAGGTCTAGAAGCCAGGCCAGCACTGGGATATCACTCACTACTGACTAACAGGATGGGCCCCTATATATGCATATCCACCAAGCTCCCAGATTTAACAGAACCAAACTTTGCTTCTCCCAAAAAAGGAAAGTTTCTGTGTCATTTGTTCATGACACAGAATCATTTCAACACAGCTGAGAAAGCCAGATGGGGCATCTTAATTGCAGACACCTCCTGAGGACTGGCGCCACCATGAGACCATGTTATCACCAAAGTCTTTAGCCTTCATTTCTCCCTTTAAACACTTCTTCATGCCTTTATAAAAAATACAGAAATTCCAAGCCATTGCAAACTGTACCCAAAAAAGCATCAAGACTTTGACCCAAAAGCCTCTGACCTATAAGAGCAGAAACAGACCATCGAGGTGCACTTTCTAACCGGGATGGCCTCGGGAACCCCAGCAATGGAGCCTACTCCTCCAGAAAGGAACTCGGGTTCTTAACACAGGGCTCTCAAACATCTCAGCATCTCAGGATCTTATTGATAGAAAATGAACAAAGGGTAAGGTCACCGACTTGATACTTAACGATTTCTGGGAGAAATACCCACCCATCAGTCCAAGACCACCTAGCTATGGCCCGTGTGCTCTCCGGTAAAGTTAAGCCAGCGTGGGAGGGGATGGGCCACAGACGGGCCTTCTATTCCGCTGAACCCCAAACCTGGCTCCTCCTTAGTCGTGCTCCTCCGGGGCCTCCCGGAGCCCTTCACTGTGGCGGGTCCTCCCGCTGATCTCCAGCAGGGCCTGGGCCTCGGGGTCTGCATCAAGGATGCTCTTATTGTTCTTGGCCTGGGGAAGAGGGAAGAGGGTGGATGTGTTCAGTGACAAGCACAGAGAAGAGGGCTCCCCAATAACCAAGAGCAAGCAGTGATGTCCCACTAGCTGTCCCTGATGGAGTGGAAGCAGGACTCCACTGTTGCCACTGGGATAACGGGCACAGTCCCCTCCCTGTGGCATCCTACCCTGGGATTCAGTGGTCAGGAGTATGTGCGTGAGGTGTTGTGAGAGGTACCAGGGGCCCAGCAATGACTCGGTTGCAGCATCAGGGAATTAGATGGTGTGCCAGACCCCACCTTGTCTTGCAGACAGGCAGAGGGAGCCCAGAATGCCAGGGTCACACTGAGGGAAGGTCCGCAATCCCCAGGGCTACTCTATTAAACCATCCACGAATCCCTGGCAGGACTTGGAGCTATGTGGCGTCCCCATAACTAGCAAGGCCCCTGCCTGGATACAGAGGACGCCTCCACTCACCAGCTCTGCCTCCGAGGGGTCCCCGACCGCCCACACCTCCATCCTATCAAAGCAGAAGTACTCCTTGGCAGACAGCTGCGGGCTATTATAGGTGGTGCACGTGGGTTTGGCTTTGCTGTGTCCTTTCCCAAAGTCGACATCCACCCAAAGGCCAAAATAATTGTGCTGCCCCCCCATGCCCTGCAAAGGAAGTCACACAGAGAGGGGTGTCAGCAGCTCCTCCGAGCCCCAAAGCACCAAACGTCACAGGCCTATGCCTCCCAAGAGTACCCACCAGGATGGGGCAGAGTGGGGACTGTGACTTTGTTTTCCTTGGCTGAGATACACAGAACACTGCAGGCCGAGCATCGCTCTCCACGTCACCAGAGCAATGACTCCAGAAACCCACCCACACTCCTTCTCCAGAGGCTGTGCTGGCTGGAAGTCCACGCACGTGACAGCAGAGAACAGAAAATATGGACATGGGCCCTGGGCCCAGAGCCTAGCACATGAAGGGGAGAAGCTAACATTGGCAAACCATGTGTCACACGTCAGGACCCTTGTCCTCCTACCCACGTCCAGGCCAGGATTCTCATCCTGGCACAGGCTAGGAAATGGAGTTTCGAGTGGGGAAGCAACTAACTCAGGCTGAGGCAGACCCCGGGGGATTCAAGCCCCCATTCCTGTCACTCCCATTGTATTGCTGGCCCCGAGGGGGCGGCTGGCAAGAACAGAGCCGGTTTCCAGCCTGGCCTTGGTGATGCCACCTCTCTGATCCTTCTCTAGGCCTGGAGCACCTGGTTCTGACCTTGGGCAGGAATACAGTTCCTCATCAGCTCACAGAGCTGCTCTGTCTCTCAAGCTAATTACTGATGATGACTGGGGACCGAGTGGGAGCCAAAGCCTTCGCTCTTGACATCACCCAACTGCCCCTCTGGGAGCTGCTGGTGTCCTCAGGGGGCCTGGCCATGTCCTTCCTTCTCTGTGGCTGCAGTGTGGCACACCTGGAGAGGAACTGGGCCCCTCTCTAGCTGACCGAGGGGTCCAGTCATTCCTGCCCTCTGCTCTGCATGCACAGGGCTGGAGTTCCCCAAAAGTACAGTTTTGTCAAAAAGCAGAGAAAAGAAACATGGGGGAGGAGGGGAGCTGACAGGAGCAAGCCAAGCATCCACGTGGGTCCCATCCCAGCTGGTACCCTCGGCCCTGTGCCCACCAGCCCTCTCTGCCCGGCCTGGGCATTTCCCCCCTTCATCCTTTTCCTGCGGCCCAATCACCAAGCTGGAGCAAACACCAAATAGACGCCATGGTCACCCCAACTTGAGCCCCATGTGCTGCTTGATGGATTTACCCACCAACCACTCCCCAGGTCTAGTGACCCCTGCCTGCGGCCACCCTTACCCAGCATCCCCAGGCATGAGGCAGGACAGCTATGCCCAGTGACAGGGCAGGCCCTGATGCCATCTTGAACCACATAGATCACACATCAACCGTCTGAGAGCCAAGAAAATGGGCCATAGCCAGGGACTGGGGACAGAATGAACTGGACATGGCACGAGTGACAAGCAGAATGCCATGCAGTTCTCCCCTGATTTGCAGAGGGAACACGTCACACTGAGCCTGAGGACAAACACCTCCAGGGGGCCGATATCAGGAGGTGGTCCAGGCTCTCCCTGAGTCCTTACCAGTCCGTTTGGGATCGTCTGCTGCCCGTGGTTCAAGTACATGTAGTGGTCATTGTAGCCTGTGTGCGTGTACACAGCCATGCTGGGGGCGATGGAGAACAGGAAGCATTTCTGGTCCCCTGAAAGTGACCAGAGAGCAAAATAAAAGGGTCCTTGTGTCCGAGCTGGGCCCAAAGAGCAAGGGACACTAATGAGCCCTGGTCCGGAGGACCCAGCAGATAGGACTTCTCACCATCCTCATGTGTGCTAGACGCGCCACACTCCTGGACACTCAGGGACCAGGACAAGCTGCCTGGGGGCTCAGCTGGATGAGAATAGGACAGCTGTTCTGGTGATGTCTTTTAACCCTGGCTGGGAGAACAGAGATCAGAACTCTGCCCCTCTTGGCGGCATCAGGTCAGGCTGGCCAAACACATCGGAGTCAGAGGCTTCCTTATAACTCATGAGCAAGGAGGCAGGCAGTCACCCCACAGGTACTGGCAGCCCCAACACAGCCTGCTCACAGAGGCAGGTGACACTGGCCTGGGGCTGTCCCCAACCTGAGAGTATGTGCCGTGCATATGAACATAGAAGACTTGCAGACACACACTGCCCAGAGGGCATGACCTACAGGGAGGGGACAGTGAAAGGTGACTGTCTGCCTGTGGCACAGGGGTGGGTACACGTGCCCATAACAGAAAGGGGCCAGTCGGAACCTGGGAACAGCAGAGTCCTGGTGTTGGATCCCAAGGCCTCGCCTATGAGGGCTCCCAGAAAACAAGCCAGAAGGGCCAGAAAAGGGATGAGCACAGGGTGGGGTGGGGCTGGGATATTTATTAGGCATCAAGGCTGTACCGGGCAGCAGCCAGGAGCATGCGTGCGTAGGGCAGAGGGGAGGGGGCATCCAGACCCGGAGGGGCCTGAGGGAGGATGGCCCTGATCAATCGGACAGGGTCCCCCCAGCAGAGCGCTGCTGGACAGACAGAGCCATGCGGGGCTCTGTGGTCAGGGTCAGGCTTCTGGAGGCCTCCAAGGTCAAGAGGGACGTTGTGGCACAAAGTCGGCTGAGGGAGAGCCACTCCATGGAGGAAGCACCCCACACGATAAGGTAGGGCACGCAGGAAACAGCAGGGCTTGTGGATGTTGGTGGGAGGAGGAGGGGAGTGAGATCCTCTGGACCCAGACAGTGGAAAAGCTTTACCCTGGCCTAGAGGCTGGCCTTGCTTCCCTGGACACGCCCTGCCTGGCACCCCCAGCCCTGCCCTTCCAAGTACTGCACTTGGACAAGCAACACTGGGCTTTGCAATCCTAAGGCTGTTATTTGACCCATATTTGCTGGTCCACCTCTAAGCAATGTGTCAGGACCCCAGAGCATGGGTCCCCAGCTGCAATGAGCCCCCACTGTGGTCTGTGCTGAGGACTACTCTCAGTGGAAGGCCAAGTGAGTAAAACATCACTCTCCAGGATATAAGGCAAGGACCCAGTGAGTCATGATTACCTGCATAAAAAACCCAGCCAACAGCAAGGGCTCCTTATCTAATTCTCACATGAGTAAGGCTCCACCATGCAGCAGACTCCACCAAGCACCCAACTGTCTCCACCTGCCCACGTGATACAGTTTCGTGTAATCCTGGGGAAATGAGGCCTAGGGAATCAATCACATTGCCCAGTGCCAGAGCCAGGACTCAGAAATCCTGTCTGTTCAATCCAGGGCCTTGGGCCTTAGAAACTGCAACCCGGGAAACACAAGCAAAAGTAAGGTGACCCTACGGTTATTAAAGCACATAAAGTCTCAGGTACTAGAGGTTATCATTTCCAGGACAAACAATACTCTGAACTTGACCCAGAGACCGTGGATTTGCACCACCTGCGGAGCAAGACTGCCCTCTGCTGTAAACTCATCCTCATAACTCCGAACAGAATGAATTGAAATTTGAAAACTTTTGTGTCATTTCATTTTTCTACATTCCTCAGGAAAATTAAGTCTCCTTGTTAGTAAGACATTAAGACTCAGCAGAGTCCATCTGAAATTAACATTAAAGGAGCTGGAGGTAGTGGAAGCTTTATCTGCAATAAGGGTTTTCCACATCCTAAAGCACAGCCTCCCGCTGCATGATAACACAGAGCAATCTGAATCTCCCCAAATCCCTGGCAGGGGAGGACACCCCATCCCGGCGATACTAGCAGAGAAATCTCTCTAGAAAGGTCCCTTGCAAGGCCAGCCCTTGCCTGGCACCAGGGAACCTTGATTTGGGGAGGGTTCTTGCCATTACCAGACTAGAACAAAGATCTGGAATGTTATAAAACCTAAAAATAAATAAACCCCAGAAACAGGATGTAGGAGAAAGAGGTTCCCAGCCCAACACCCAGTGATTCCCTCCACCCATCCCAGCTTCTGCTAAATGTCTTCCAGCAAAGGCCACTCCACTGGACACAGTTCTCAGCCTCCAGAAGCTCTGCCTGCTAGAGGGAAGATGACAACTGCAGGGGCCCGTGGTAAGATGAGATGTGCAGGGAGACACAACCCTGACAACCCAGGGAAGGCAGCCTACCCCGAGTACGGGCAGCAGCCCCTGCCGGGCAATGTGCCTCTGTGAACATTTTCAAAGGACTGTTTTCATCAGGGGGAAAGAGAATCTGCTTGGAGTCTTTCACCCCAGGTCACACGAAGACCTTTGAATTCCCAACAGCACCAAAAATCTGGCCGCCTATCCAGCAGAAAAGAAAGGCAAAGGCCCCAAGCAGACACGTGTGGGGGGTGGGGGAAGCATCCAGAAGCAGCAGCATCCCCTGGTCCCTCCGAGGCGCTGCGGCCCAAAGTCTCCACACCCTGTAGCAACCCCGGGCCTGTTTCCCCACCTGGAAACAGGCGGCAAGGCCCGTCCTGTGTACTGCAACACCCCATTGCCAGGATCACAGAAGAGATCACGTGGCTGGCCACCACAGAGCAGCAGCACAGCTTACCAGGGCCCCCTCTCTGCTTCCTCCACCTTCTGCCCGCGCGCAGGTGTCCACGGCAGCAGCCGCCTCACCAGCATTCTCTGTCATCCCTGTGCCACCCTCTGGGGCTCAGGCTGCCAGGTCTTACCTTGAAACTGAGGCTTGACCTCCCAGGCGCAGGAGGCAAACCCGCCGAACACGTGGCCGTTGTGGTCCTCCAGGACAGCCACGCAGGGCCCCCGGTGGGTGATCCGCCCGCAGAGCTGAGAGAAGCTGTGCCCGTGGAGTTCGGCTGAGAACAGCAGGCGCCAGCGGTGCCGCTGCTCCCTGGGCAGGTGGGAGTTGACATAGATGACCCCGAGCACGTCCAGGATGCTCTCGAACTTCCCGTCCTGATCCACTTGACACTCAGGGACCAGAGTGCTCAGATCGAGGGCTGAGCAAAGGACAGGAAAGCCCTTGTGGATGACCACACTCAGAAACACGGCCACGTGGGGCACCCTGAATACCCAGTCCTCGATCACAGCTCGGTCACACTCCTGGTCCAGCCACTGGGGGCCCCGGAACCCCTCGCCATCTAGGGGAGAGGGACACTCAGTGTCAGTGAGGCTGTCCCGTCACCTTGTTGCCACTCTCTAAACCCTTGTTCACCCATGTGCAGAGGCTTTAGAAGTGCCAGGCTGCTGACCAGGACCCCAGGAGTCTCTCTGGGAAGAGCAGTTTCATTAGCTACAATCATGCTCAGTCATTTCCAAGCAGCATCTGTCGTCCTATCTGCCACCTTCGACCCACTAAGAGTGCAGGTGCAGGGTGGCACAGTAGGAGCACACACCTGGGACTCACACCAACTGGCTTCAAACCCTGGCTCCCTACCCACGTGACCTCGGCAAGGTCTTCTCTCTGCCTCAGTTTCCTTGTATGTAAAATGGAGGCAATGCTAGAACTGACCTCATGCGGTGGTTACGAAGAAGACAGGAGCTTTTGTGTGTTCTCTTCCTGCCACACACGGAGGCTCAATTTAGAGCTACTGTGATTCCTACCTACTGAGATTCTGGGTCTAAGCTGAAATAAGAGTGTTTCCTCTAACTCAGTCCATTTTATTAACCAGAAGATGTAAACCCCTAATCTTCCACTTCCCAACTTCTGTGATGTTTCAAAATTCCTATGATTTCTAAGTAAACTATTTTTTTCAATAGTTGCATCTCTCATTACCTGTGTACTACTTGAAAACTTAAGAATGATTTTAATCATTCAACTTGACTTTCGCCACTAAAATTATTAATTTTAATATTCTATTTTATGATTCCTCTTTTAAAACATACTGACTCTGGACTGATGAATATTTTGCCCCTAAGACAAACCATTGATACTCACATACATTATATTTTTATTATTTCCAGGTTTCAAATTAAAATTAGTTTAAATTAGTTAAAAACTCATTTAAATTAGTTTTTGCATATAACATCTTTTCAAATTGCACTTAAAAATCTGTTCTTAAAAAGAACAACATCTTTATAAAGTCTACTTTGCAAAGAGATTCACCACAAGCTTTTTAAAAAACCCAATTTAAATACAAACCATTTCTCATCCACAACAGCAGAGTACACATTATTCTCAAGTGTACATTGAGCATTATCCAGAATAGACCAAGCTATAGGCAATAAAAGTTGCCTGAATAAGTTTTAAAGGATTGAAATCATACAAAGTGCATTCTTCAATCACAAGGAAATGAAATTAAAAATCATTAACACAGCAGTCTGAGGAATTCCCAAGTGTGTAGAAACTAAGTAACACACTTCTACATAGCCAGTAGGCCAAATAAAAAATCATGAGAAACATTAGAAAATACCTAAATGAATGAAAAAATAACATGACATATTGCTTCTTGAACTTTTTGGCCAAGATCAAGTATAATACAAAAACATAACATACCAAAACTGTGGGATATAGCTAAAGCAGTGCTTAGAGGAAAATTTATAGCTATAAATGCCCATATTGGAAAAGAAGCAAGATCACAAAGTAATAACCTAACATTCCACCTTGAGAAATTCAGAAAAGATGACCAAACTAAATCTAAAGAAAGCAGAAGAAAATAAAAGACCAGGGCAAAAATAAACGAAATTTCCCTTTAGCCATTCATTCCAGTCCATCCTCAGTCCTCCTTGAGGGGGAAAAGAAAAACCAGTGAACACAAAAGTTGGTTCTTCTAAAAGATTAACAAAAAATAGTGAAAACTTTAGCTAACTGATAAAAAGAAAAAAAAGAGAGAGAAAGAGAGAGAGAGAAGACTCAAATTACTCAAACCAGAAAAGAAAGTGGCGACATCTCTACGGCTTTTGCACTAATGACTAGGGTTATAGGAAATACTATGAATGGCTAGCTGCCAACAGATCAGATCACCTAGAACAAGGTTAGGGGACTCAAATGTCCTGATTTCTTTTTTTGTAGAGACAGAGTCTCACTTTATTGCCCTCAGTAGACTGCCCTGACGTCACACAGCTCACAGCAACCTCCAACCCCTGGGCTTAGGTGATTCCCTTGTCTCAGCCTCCCAAGTAGCTGAGGATTGATGAATATTTTGTGGCGGGACTACAGGTGCCCGCCACAATGCCTGGCTATTTTTTGGTTGCAATTTGGCCGGGGCCAGGTTTGAACCCGCCACCCTTGGTATATGGGGCTGGCACCCTACCCACTGAACCACTGGCACCGCCCAACATGTCCTGATTTCTAAACTTAACTGCAAGCCTCCAGTAATGGAGACAGCAGGTGTAAGCAGCACTCTGCCACACAAGGTCTGAACCACTGAGTACCCACCGGGCACTTGCCTTGAAGCTTCATCTCAGAGAGCAGCTGAGTGGCCAGCACCTGCACACTTGGGGCAGGACCTGGGGTCTTCTTCTGAGTCCAGCCCTTCAGCTCCTGTCTGTGGCTTAGCACGTGCACCACAGAGCCCACCAGGTCCTCTGTAAACTTTAAGATCACAATTTTACCATTAAAACTGGTCCTCTGTAACCTAAGTCATGTCATAATACAGAGAAAGGCAGTTTTCTTTCTCTCTTTAATGCCAACTATGAGGAGCCATAATGTGGGGGGAAATTATACAACTTACATAGTTATCTGTTTTTCTAACAATACACTTGGCTGGCCTAGAATTTCCGCCAAAGCCTTTGTCCAGGAGGTCGGACCTCACCCAGATAGTTCTGCAGTCCAGGGTTCCCAAGGGGTGGGCATCTCAAGATACCTCCCGTCAGCCGCGTAGCCTGGCCCAAGTCCCCATGTGAGGGTACCAAGGCAGCTTAGAGCCTGCGAAGGGCCTCGAAGCCCCCCTACCTTTTGGACATCTCTGGCTTTCACGGGCCCTTCTATGGCTGAAATCATTTTCAGAATCACTAGACTCTTCTCCTCTGAGTTTCCCTTCAACAGGTGGGACAGGGACATTGAGAACTGCTCCTGGGACACGTGCTCACTGGGCCCCTGGGCCTTCCCTGTCAGGTCCAGCCTCCGCATGCCATCGTACAGTCTGGTGACCATTTCCGAGGGAAGAGCATCCCCAATATGGTTCTGTTGGGGACAAGCAGGAGAAAAGGTTGGAAAGGCTGCAAGTTCAAACTGATAGCATAATAGAAAGAAATACACAGGGGGCCAAGACCAATCACCACTTCCTCAAGATGCCTTTATCAGCCCCTGAGCCTTCCTGCACCCCCATGGGTACCACCCCCACCTACCCCTGTAGCAAATGTCTATGTATAGCTGATGTGGTCTCTAGATTAGGAACCAAATATATTAGCTAGCTTTTACTTCTTATCTATAGTCTTTATGCTCAATGTGCATTTTTAGTTATTTGGTGTTTAAATTTTAAATTTAACTCTTAAAGGCCAGGTGCAGTGCCTCAGGCCTTTAATCCTAGCACTCTGTAAGACCAAGGTGGGAGGATCCCTTGAGCTCAGGAGTTCGAGACCAGCCTAAGCAAGAGCAAGACCTCCTGTCTCTACCAAAAATAGAAAAACTAGCTGGGCATTGTGGCAGGCACCTATGGTCCCAGCTACTCAGGAGGCTGAGGCAAGAGGATCCCTTGAGCCCAGGAGTTTGAGGTTACTGTGAGCTATGACGGCAGGGCACTCTACCTAGGGTCGCAGAATGAGACTCTGTCTCAAAAAAAAATTAATTCTTAATGCCTTGACAATAACCTTCCGTGTTCTCCTTGCTGGCTCCAGAATTAAATCTGATTTGATCTAGGGATTACAAGTAGATAGTGGGAGAGGAAATGACAAATCCTACACTTCCTGCATAGCACCCTTCCTGAACAGTGGGGTCTCCTGTAACTGCTGACTTCATAACACCATTGGTTACAGCATCGATATCATCAGGCCGCTCGTCTATGGAGGCTTCCACCCTCACTGCTCAAAAAGAGTATCCTATTTCTGTCAGTGTTTGCAAAGTTGGATTGGAAAATCCTCATTCCTTCTCTAAGAAAACTTTATTCTTAGGTCTTCTGATCTACTCTTACTCATATTTACCTAGATAAGCATTCATGAACATCAACCACCCAGTCTCCAGGCAAGTCTTTAGCGGCCTGTCTGGGTCTGTTTGCTCCAGCTCTGCTGTGCGCGCCCCGGGCCATGAGGTGCACTTTGGATCTAGCAGAGCCTCATACGTGTGTGTCAGACCACACTGCGATGAGCCCGACAACCTCCTTGGCCAGTTTCCTTCTTTCCTGTGTGTTCTAGGAGAGGAGGCTGGTAGGGCGCCTCCCCAGACTCCCAGGAAGATGCACTGATGGTATCTCCACCTTCGTCTGAGCACTCAAACACAGAGCTAAGAGCCCCTCGGAACACAGCAAAAAGATGGGGAAATCAGCAGTTTTAACTCCTCGTAAGGTAAAACGTTGAATTTGAAACTTTATTGTTTTTTTAGGCGTATTATAAAATTCCTAGCACATCAGACACACATTCTAGAGGCAAAAGTGCACTTGAAATGTTGTAGTTACTGAATCTACAAGTCCACAGAGGCGAATGTGTGGCTCAGTGCCCAGGGGGGCACTGGAGAGACACCAGGATTGAGAGACACAAAACAGGCTGCCCTCTTTGGTGTCAATGTCAAGTTAGAAACGCTTCCAAAACATTGTGTAAATCGTTCATTATTTACTGAGTTCCTTTCTTTAGCACAGATAAGAGTATTGATTTCAGAAAAGGGAAGGGATGTGTTTAGCTATTGTGCATGGCTGATTTTGCAGTATAATGGCAGGGCAGAATAGTTACAACAGAGAGCACATAGCCTCAAAGCCAAAAATAGGTACTATCTGGCCCTTTACAGGAAACAAACTATTCTGTGCTCCCGTACAACTGTCTTACAAAATAGGAGAGCCAGCTGGGTGTGGTGGCTCATGCCTATAATCCTAGCACTTTGAGAGGCCAAGGCAGGTAGATTACCTAAGCTTAGGAGTTCCAGGCCAGGCTGAGCAAGAGACCCCATCTCTACCAAAAATAGAAAAATTAGCTGGGCATGGTGGCACATGCCTGTAGTACCAGCTACTCAAGAGGATGAGGCAAGAGGATCACTTGAGCTCAAGAGTTTGAGGTTGCTGTGAGCTATGACACCATGGCACTCTAGCCTGGAGCAATAGAATGAGACTCTGTCTCAAAAAAAAAAATAGGAAAGCCCATTTCGGCCCAAGGGCCAGAGTTTGCAGACCCCTGGTGCCCAACTCAACATTAACTACTGATTATCATTCTTGCCTTTAGTGCCTTCAAAGAGAAGGACTTGGATGAGGTGTTTGAGCTGTTTTCATCAGAGGACAGAGCAGCAAACAATCTGCCTATCTCAGCCTGTTCCTCAAGAAGAAACTGGTAACAAAATTTCTTCCCTGAAGAGCTTTTGCTGTTCCCCATCTCTCCTGGTATCTGGCAGAATTCTCTGCAGAAGGAAAAGATACAAAGTTAGAGAGACATCAAAATGGAATAATCATAGAAATTAATGTTGATAATTAGATGGTCAAGTTGTCACTGGCTCCCTAAGCAAGAAAATATTTTTTAATAGTATTTTTAGTTCCCTTATGCTTTGAATGAGTTCTCAGGGTTCATATTGTGGCTAGAATGGGCTGCCTTGTATTGGTGGTGCTGGAAACTGAGTTTTATCTCAAACACCAGTAACTTAGCCAGTAACTTAGCAACTGCTGTTTCCAAGCAGGCAGTAAAAATAATAGAGAGCCTAGCTGACTCGGCTAGACTTGCTGAAGGAGACTTGGTAACTTTCTGTTATACTGATGGATTCCTTGTGAGTTTCTTTCCCAGAAATGCAGGATCTCATTGCAGCCACAAGACAACCGCAAAGCCTTACACCACCTGTTCCTCCAGAAAAGATAACATAAGCAATGCTCACCACAGATCGTGCCCAAGGACCTGCCTGGAAGCCCGTTCCTTGCACCCCACCTACGCGTAAGGTTGAAAGAATGACTGATATTAACCCCTAGCTCGTTGTACTAAAATCTCCACCCTGGGAGGGACTTCCCTGCCATTTTTTGATCATGGGATGTGTGTACTAGTATAATTTCTCACTGCGCTTGTGCACCCTGCACTCCGCCCCAAATGCGCATTGATGCTCACTCCTGCATTATTCACCTGACCTCCAGAAAAAAACCTTGACTTATTGGTCGGGGAGGCAGCATAGAGGTAGGCTATGCCACCAACCTCCCAGCTGATGCACCCTTGCTGATAAATCCTATGACCGCAACAATCCACGTGTCTCAGTCACTGGCTTTCTGCATGGTGAGCAACAGTGAACCTCCTTTGTAAGTTCATTAACAAAGTTAACAAAAACTGATTAAGCTACAAAAATGCAGCTAAAACACATCTGAGCTTCATAATCTTGTTGCAGCATGGTAGAAATGAATAGCTGATACAAATAAAGTGTGGAAACCCCCATCCTGACTCACGCGAACCTCTGAAGTATATCTATAATTGTCAAATGACAGTCTGGATTTCTTCATCTGGAAATAGTTCGCAAGCTAATGTGATTAAAAAGTCGAAAAAAAAAACGTATTTTAATCAACCTAAATAATCCTCTTTTTAAAACCAGAGTCAGAAAAAAAAAAACAAAACCTAAGTCTGAATGATCACATGTATTTGAATAAAATCATTACAATCAATTTAACCCTCATCGATTACTAATATGTTCTAATTTCACCAGTCAATCTGAGCGCATTATTTCATTGTAACCTACCATATTTAGTATTTTATATGTTTACTTTAAAAATTAAATAAAAATATGAAACTCAAACAAAAATATATTTTAAAAAATAAAAGGATTTGTTCTATAAAATTTGGATTGAGTTGAAAAGCCACACTTGAGGACCGAGAAGGCCATAGGTTCCCCACCCCTGTGCCGGACGGCTATCCATTTTACATTTCCACCAGCAAAGCAAGTTTCAATTTCTCCACCTGCTCCTTAATACTTGCTATTTTCCCATCTTTTTTATTATTGTCACCCTTGCAGGGGGACCTGCCTTTGACAAGCTTCACTGCTAATGTGAGAGCCACTCCAGTGAAGGACACCCAGAAGGGGGACTGCGGGGCACCTTGCAGAAGCAGGCTGGAGGCTAGGGCTTATTGGAGCTGCTGTCTGATCTCCAATTTCTCAGTGATAGAAAAGCCTGGAAGGAAAACCTCCAGCTTCGGCCTCAGTGTCCAGCAGTGGGAGACTGTCCTCACCTCTAAAACAGAGGAGCTGTGCCACCTGTGTTGGGGCCCTCCAGGGCACAGTGTAAGCAGCACCACCCGAGCAGACCCCTCCTCTTCCACAAGAGGCGACCAAGTGAACCGAATTATCTACACCAGGTGGACCAAACTATCCCAAGAAACATCACCATGGAGGGGTCAATTAGGAGATGAGCCACCAGCACTGGACTTGTTCTTTTTTTTTTGCAGTTTGGCCAGGGCTGGGTTTGAACCCGCCAGCCTTAGTATATGGGGCCGGCGCCCTACTTGCTGAGCCACAGGCGCCACCCAGCACTGGACTTGTAAACACTAACTGAGGAGGGGAGTGGGAGAGAGTGCAGAGCACGGGGAGAATGAGGCTCCTGGCATTACCGACCCTGCAGTTCATCTAGTCCAGGGGTCAGTCACATAACCCTGCTGAAACATGAGCGAGTGTCCTAACAGGATCCCCAGGAGAAACTGCAATAGAAGACGTGTGAGGACACCTGTGCCGGGGCCGCACGGACGACTGGCAGCAGCAAGGAAGCCTGGAGGGTCTTGGGGAGACAGTGTGCGGAGGGACGTGGTGCCCAAGGGTCAGGGCCGTGTCAGGTGACTGGGGAGGGCCAGAGAAGGGAGGGTTAGCTCTGTACTGGGAAGTCAGTACCTAGGTGTCTTCGTTTTTATCTAAGATGCAGGCCAGCGTCATAATTAGGAAGCAGGCATTGTTCATCCTGCGCGGCCTGGTCTCCCTCTTGCTCTGTTCTGTCACAGCCACCCTGAGTGATGCTGTGCACAACCTGAGACCCTGCCACGGTCACAGCTTTACATGTATTACCAGTAAGCTGCGACTTTAGCCATGACTTTTGTTAGGTTCATATTTCCCCACACCCACCACAAAAATACAAGATTTTCTCAAAATCAGTGTTAATCTACCAAATCACCAAAAGCTTGTGTCGCAAGCTCTCTCTCCCATGCCCCCATCTTCTTATTCTGCTGAAATCCTGTAATCAACAAATGCATAAAAAAACACCCTAAGCCAGGCACGGTGGTGGGAACCAGTAATCCTAGCACTTTGGGCGGCTGAGGCAGGAGGATCACTTGAGCCCAGGAGTTGGAGGCTGCAGTGAACTATGATGACTACACCACTGCACTCTAGCCTGGGCAATAAAGCAAGACCCTATCTCAAAAAACAAAATAACAAAGAAATGCATCCTAGTGAATTATATTTTGTTCTTACAGAGGGTCTTCCTCCCAAAATCATCACACTAGGATCTCGGCCAGGTGCCTTCTCCACCACTTAGATTCCCCAAATCCTGGGAACACTTCTTTCCTGCTCAAAACCAAGGAATTGCTCTACCGGGGGTACAGCCTGGGGCTAAAAGGCTGCCAGCTTCCCAGGAGCTTCCACACACTCCTTGACAGAGGTGTCAAATATGTCCAGGGGTCATGCCCCCTTAAGAGGTCACGAGTCCTGCCTCCTCCAGGACACTGGCCATCCTGACATCCTTCATTCAATAAATAGCCCACTTCCTAGGCCAGGCCCATCAGAGGGAGCAGGCAGACACAGAGAAGCCCAAGAAACACCTTGTCCTGCAGGAGCTTCCGGTCTGACAGGGGAGACAGAAACAAGGACACAGGGACCGGTGTGGGTCGGGGGAGTATGGGAACACCAGGAGTCAAGAGTGGAACCTGCCCCAAACAAAGGACACAGCTGGCTGGCTCTTCAGGGACCCACAGGCATAGGAAGTGGGAACAGTTGTGCACAAAGGCATGGGTAAGAATATCTCAATCGGTGAGGCAGGGTTCAGCAAGAGCGGGATACAGGGTACACGGGAAAGGGCAGAAGTTGCAGAGGAAGGGGGGCCCTGGCTGTGCTCCCCGAGCAGCCCCTCCTAGCCCACCCCAACCTCCTTCTGCTCCACTCACTAGAAACAGGCTCCTCCGCTGTTATTGAAACGGCAGCCTGGCACAGCCTCACCCACACTCACCCCAAACAGCTATGAGGAAAGAACAGGTCTGGGCAAGCCACCAACAGGCACAGAAATGCCCAGAAGAGGGGTAGACCGGCAGCACAGGGTGTGCGCAGGGCAGTGCCGGGACTCAGGGGAGGGCCCGCAAGCACAGTAATGCCAGTGACACCAATTTTTTGACTAGGAGGGAGGAGGGTGTGCAGGAGCCCCCATGGGAGCCACAGAACAATGGGAGAATGGATAGCCCCTAAGAGGAAGCCCTATCCCCTGCGTGTTCACCATTCTTAGTGCCTCTGGTGAAGACATGACTCAGAACAGCCCCAAAGAAAATCTATCTTCTTTCAAAGAGCCCCCTGCAAGGCGATGACAAAGTGTTCCAAAAGTTATCTATCCTAGCCTCAATCTCCCTAATCAGGCAAGAAATCTCTTTAATTAGCTTTGAGGAGGAAATGAAGGCCTTGGATGTAGGGGTAACACGGAAAAGGTAGGCCAAGAAGCTCTCCAGTGTGCACTACCCAGGACCTCCTGCGGGTGGATGAATTACCAAACCAGATGCCCCACACACTGTTGGTGCTCACCTTTCTGTAACTGTAGTTGATAATTTATGACCTGACCTCAAGACAATGCTGGTCACATACGGGGCTTTTGAACATCCAAAAATGTCACCACTGCCCTGTAAGTGGTCCCCCTCCTGCTTGAGATAGGACCCCTCCTCTATCCATGGAGTAAGATCTGCTGGTATGGCCGTAGCTCAGTGGGTTGGACGCCAGCCATGTACACCAAGACAGGAGGGTTCGAACTCCTCCCAGGCCTGCTAAACAACAATGACAACTGCAACAACAACAAAAATAAATAAATAAATAAAATAATAGCGGGGTGTTGTGGCAGGCGCCTGTAGTCCCAGGTACTTGCAAGGCTGAGGTAAGAGACTCACTTAAGCCCAAGAGTTAGAGGTTGCTGTGAGCTGTGATGCCACAGCACTCTACTGAGGGTGACAAAGTGAGACTCTGTCTCCAAAAATAAATAAATAAGATCTGTTGTCTGTCTCAATAAAACTTTCTTGCCACAATTCAGTTCTTTCCCATGAAAAGCTAAGAACTCACATGGCAAGTTCAGAGGGCTTTCTCGCCTCCATGAGAACACTCTCTGCATCCCTCACTTCTCTCAAATTCAAGTTCCTGAGCTTTCAGTCCCTGACACATCTTCTCGGTGTCATGGGACTTTTATGAGTATACCTTGGTACGTGGGACAGTCTTCTGCTGGCAAGTCATACATGACACACCCCTGCACTAGCCCCAAGACTTCCATAGGTTTGCCCCTGTCCAGTTTGCACACAGGAAGCACCTCAATGCTATTTTAGGGGAGCACATTAGGATTGCCTGTACCACTGGATCTCCTTGGGGGTGGTTTTGTCCCCCAGGAGCCATCTGGCAATGACTGGAGAGGGAGAGAACCACTGCTGACATCTGGCAGGTAGAGAAACCACCTGATATCCTCCAGTGCACAGGATAGCCCCACAACAGAGAACTATCCAGCCTCACGAGTCAGCAAGGCTAAAGGGGAGAGACCCTGGCTTCTGAAGATACTTGACAAGGGCAGAACAGGAAGAGCCCCCCTGAAGTGTGTTGACATCCACAGCACTGGCACCTTGGCACAGGGACCCAGGCCCTGTAGTCATGATATAAGCAAAAAATGGGCAGATCTAAGCTCCTACTGGCATCCTAGGATGGGGGAGTCAACTCCCTGTCATAGCTTCTCTGGCTGGCCCCTGTCATCGTGGGGTCTTTCCGCCCTGTCAGGCCAACCCCCAGCCCTCTTTTTTCCAAGGACCATCATCCTTAGACATGAAGGGGCCCCTCAGAATCCCCCTCCTGGGCAGATCCCAATAGCCACATCTGGACAGGCTTCCAGTCCTGTTTATGTCTCAGAGTCCAGCCACCATTCTGCAAAGGGGCAGACTGAGCCAGAACAAGGAGTTCCTTGGGCCAGAAGGTGACCCGTCCTGTGCAGCCACAGGCTGACTCGACCCCTGGCTAATCTGTAGGGGTGTTGCCTTGGGATCGGTTCTCAGCTCCACTGCCCTGGAACAAGCAACAGTCAGTTGTTGTCAGAACACAAGGAGGAAGACCCGGCCACACACACGCACCAGTGTGCCCCGACCCGCCTCCCCCGCAAGGCGCCCCTTCCTTTCCGCGCACGCCAGGCTCCCACACGCTCTCCCTCCCTGGCAACTGGCCGTGGCCCTGGGGAAGGCGCCTCCCCGCGCGCTCATCCTCACCGTAGGAGCAGCGGAGGAAGCGGGGTGATTCCGTGCTCCGACTGACCACACCGGGAGACCCCTCCTAGCTCCCTCCCAGCCGAGCCCCACCCCAGGCTGTGGAGGTGTGGGCGGCCAGGGAGGGGCAGGGCCCAGGCCCGCTCCGGACACTGTCCGCTCCGATTCCCGCCCGGCCCAACTCCTAATGACCCCGCGCCCCGGCACTGACCCTAGACCCGCCTTCGGGTCCGGTAGGATCCAGGAGCCCCTGGGGTGCCCCTCCGGCAACACCTATGACGGACGGTCTTTTGCCCCAATCCGGGAAGCGGAAGCCGAGGGCCGGAACTGAAGACAGGAATCAGCCAATGGTGACAAGCCTTCTGGGGAGTGGGCGTGACCGGGGGGGAGGATGGGAAGGGGCGGGGCCACGACCTTTGCGGTCTACGGTAGGTGATGAGCAGAAACTTTGCCTGCAGTGTTCCAGGCCCTTGGACACCGAAGCAGCCTGGGTTTCCAGGCTGGGTGAAGAACGCCCCTAAGCGGTTTATAGTCACGACGACCCATAGCTCTCTTGACTTGGTGGTTCCCAAGGAAGGGGGAGCTGGGTCCACCCAGCAGTACAGGCTCATGCCCCCTGCTTCACACGCAGCCTTGCTCTGAGCCTATGGGAATACTGCCCCATCTAACTCTACCTTCCCGCCAAATCCTGTGACAACTCTCTTGTCAGGTGAGCTGCCCAGGGTCTCCCAGTCTCACAAGGTAGCAAACCTGATAGGGTCAGACGACAAAATGGATCCTGGTAGTCTCAGGCTGATCGGGCCAGGACAACCAAGATCCACAGGGCAGCGTTTGTCTTTACAGTTTGCAAACACGTTGCACACCTACAACATGCCAGGCAGCGGTGACCCAGCAGTGAGCAGAGCCCTGTCCTCAGCACACACTTCCACCACTCGGCCCACTGGCTGGAAGAGGATGTCCATTCAATTCAGGGGAGGGGAAATGGTTTTGGGGGGGGGATGTGGCTGTGGATAAGAAAAGAAAACAAGGTCAGTATGGCCTTGAGGGTGAGCGGCCGTCAGCAAGGAAACAGATGGGATCTGAAGTTAGAAACAACAGTCTCTCAGCTTGAAATAATTCAGAGGCCACCGCATAGTTTCCTTTCTTGTGTGTCAAGTGTCTGCTGCCTTTCCAAGCCTTTCCTTAATCTGAATCCAGTGACAAATTCATAACAGCACTGGAGAGGAGTCATTACTCCCATCGTGTAGAAAATGGGGTTCAGAGAAGTTAGGTGACTTTTCCAGGGACACACAGCTGGAGCAGACCACCAGCTGCTATGGAAGTAACCTGGTTCAGTGGTTCCACAGTCATTGCTCTGGAGAGAGAGGACTGAGCCCCAGTTGTCCCCTTGGGTCATCCCACAGAGGGCATTGTATTTGCAGCGACGACCCAACAGTCTTCAGGAAAGAACTCATTTCAGAATAAGTCTTGGGCTGGCCTTGGCTCCAAGATGCTGACTCACTGCAGAAAGGCCGGTGATCCAAGCACAGACTGTCCTCCAGCCCAGGGAAGCCCTGGGGACAAGGACTCCAACTGCAAACCACCACTCTGTGAGATGACAGCAGCAGAGGGGCTCATAGCCATTGTAAGACAGTTGGGGGAAGAGGGTCCTTGTTCCTCTCCCATGCCACCACAGGGTCCTACCCGGACCACCCTGGCTCCCTCCTCAATGCAGACACCAGAGTCATCTTTCTCAACACACAGCAAGGCACCCTACCCACCTCTGAATCCCTTCAGAAGTTTCTTGCTGCAGTTCACAAGGCCTTGCCCAATTTCCAATCACCTTTGGGGCTGCTCTGCTCTCCCTGGGTAACTCCTTCTGCAGCACCTGGAGCAGGACCAGCCCTCTTCTGCTTCACCCCTACTTGGAAGGAGCATCCTCCAGGTGTAGTCTGGCCCTCTGAATGTCTTCCTCAGCAAGGCCTGCCTGTGCCCCTCGGGAGGCCCTGTCTACCTGTTCCTGCTGTCTTGGCTCTCCAACCTGCTTCCTGGGCATTGCTGCTCTCTCCCACCTTTTAATTCCACTGTATTTGTTTTCTGCTATCCCCACAAGGATGTAGGCTCCTGGTAAACATAGCCTAACTGGTTTGCTGCTATATTCTC
The DNA here is from genome assembly GCA_963573935.1 of Arctocebus calabarensis. Taxonomy (NCBI): domain Eukaryota; kingdom Metazoa; phylum Chordata; class Mammalia; order Primates; family Lorisidae; genus Arctocebus; species Arctocebus calabarensis. Next base: position 71,196 of record CAUYON010093428.1, read on the forward strand.
AGCACATACCCAAGTGCCTGTGCAGAGGGTACTTGGCAGGGGTCTGTAAATATCTGTTGCAAAAAGGACAGAATAGGGTGAGCACTCTGGTGGCCTGACCACTCAGCAGCATGGGTACCGGCCAAGCTAAGCTTTGCAGTCAGAGTGACCACACTCAGCCAACGAATTCCAGCCAACAGTGGAGGAGGCTGGCTTTGCAGCCGACACCTGGATTTGGGGGCACTGGAGGACAGACCTGTCATCTTTCCACCCAGCTGTGCCATCCTCTAGGGAGGATAATGGGGCCACACAGGTGCCCCGCCAACCAGACACCCACTTGGCTGTTTAAATGGAGCCAAACCAGAGTCCTTCATGCTGAGGGTGGCAGGCCTGGCTGACAACACACAGGTCTGGGCCTCATGAAGGAGTCAGTCTGAGCACTGATGCCAACACACCACATCTGCCAACAAAGATGCAAGAGTGACACATCTCAGAGCCTATCCACCCCCATCCTCCTGCGCAACAGTGACATATGTCATCTTCAGCCAAGACTCCTGACGCCCAAGACACTGGACTTCAGATGTGATGTATCAGGTCCCAAGTACAGGCTTTCATGCCCATTCTCTGCTTGTGCACATAAGCCTGCATGTGTATGTTCAGGAAAATCCAAGGCAGCTGCATTCTAAACAGAGAGAGGCAGTTTCCTGAAGGCTGAGGCTGGGGCCTAGGGTGGTCTCAGTGGCCCCTCAGTTGCAGGCATCAGGACAGCTAAATAGGAGCGAAAGTGCAGAGGTGCCACCTGTGGGCTGGTGGAGTAGCGCCCCTGGTGGCCATAGCAGAAATACCTTGTATTCCCTTTGCTCACCTACTTGGAGAGTTTAATGGGGGAAATTTGTTATTACCAGCAATTTTGTGGATGAACCGAGACTTTAAATATATATATATATATATAATGTATAACATATTTAAATATGTATATGTGTGTATATATATCCATAGTGCTTTTTTATACAGAGTCTCTGTCATCCAAACAGTGTGATTATAGCTCAATGCAACCTCAAACTCTTGGGCTTATATGATCCCCTGCCTCTGTCTTTCCCTGCACCCCTCAGCCTCCTGAGTAGCTAGGACTCCGGGCCTGCTCCACTATGCCTGGCTAACACCATGCTGCTTCCACCAGTTACTGCTCCCTTAGGAACCCTGTGCGTGCTCTAGCTACCCCCAAGTGCCACTTCTGTCTTTTATGCTGACTCTGGATATTGCAACCTCCTCTGCTCCCAGGGTCCTGCCATTCGCAGTGGTACCTCTGCTAACAACACCCAACCAAGCTCAACTTTGATGCCTGCAAAGAACTGTGGAGCTCCAGCCAGGCATCAGCTTCAGCTTCCATTCTCTCTTTCCTGCATACTCCATGCCCCTGGCTTCCCATCTCTGAAACTATACAGGGAACCCCAAAGTGTCACATGCAAGGCAGCTAAGGGGCTGGGGCAGCACAGCAGGGTCTGTTCCTGGGAAGTGAGTGTCCTGCCACCCAGCAGGTCCGAGGTGGGGGAGCTGTGACAGGTGGGTGTGGCAGCCTGTTCTCATCACACAAGGGGGCCCTCCACAAGGCAACAGGAGTGCAGCTGTGAGAGGCTGCAGGGGCCCTGGCCCAGGGTGAATCGGGAGCCACCAGCCAAAGGATGAGCATCACCCAGCCAGGGCCCTGGCATGGGGGGAGGCCCAGCAAGAGGATCTCAAAGGATGCACAAAAGTGGCCATGAGCTCAAAGTCAGCTTGAAATATGGCCAGGCCTGGACAGCCAGAAGACAGCTGACCACCCATGGGCCCCAGAGTCACCCATGTCCTAATCCCCAGAACTGCACATATGTTACCTGACATGGCAAGAGGCACTTTTGCAGATGTGATTGAGCTAAGGACCTTGAAATGGGGAGATGATCCTGGATTAGCCAGGTGGGCCCATGTGGTCACGGGGATCCTAATAAGGTGAGGGAAGGCAGGAGGGTCAGGAGATATGACAATGAAAGCAGAGACAGGGGTGGGGGAGGGGTAGGCTGGAAGAGGCGGGAGGGTCTGAACCCAGAGCAGGGAAGGGAGACCCCTCTAGGGCCTCAGGAGAGAACCGACCATCTGGCCCCTGACTGCAGACATCTGATCTGCAGAGCTGGAAGTAAAAACTTTCTGCCTCCTCCATGTGAGCCTGAGGGGTCTGAAATCAGCTGCCAGACACAGAAAATAAAAACACAGGACATCCGGCTAAGTCTGAACTGCAGATAACTAGAATAATGTTTTGGTACAAATAGTACCAAATATTGCATGAGGCATAATTATACTAAGAATTGTTTGTTGTTTATGTGAAACGTAAATGTGACTAGGCATCCTGATGACATCTGTCTATTCTAGTCACAAATGGCAGTGGCAGGGGAGGGGAGCAAGAAAGAGAAAACCTACATTCCCTGCTGTCTGCAGCAGGCTCCGGAGGAGACAAGAAGATCTAAAGTTGGGTCAGGGTCCATATCCTGTTTGTCTTGTTTTGTTCTTTTGAGACAGAGTCTCGCTCTGTCGCCCAGGCTAGAGTGCAGTGGCGTCATCATCACTCATTCCAGCCTCACACTGCTGGGCTCAAGCAATCCTCCAGCGTTAGCCTTCCCGAGTAGCTAGAACTGCAGGCATGTGCCACTATGTCCAGCTAATTTTTTATATATTTTTTTTTATAGAGACAGGGTCTTGCTAGATTGCCCACACTGGTCTCAAACTCCTGGCCTCAGGCTGTATTCCCTGTGTCTCCCAAAGTGCTGGGATTACAGGCATGAGCCACTGTAATCAGCCATGGCCCACATTTTATTATCCAAAGACATTCCCCATTTCATGTACAGAGACTGCTTTCAATCTAAAGTAACTCCAGGACCTAATTTCCTAAGAACGACAGAAAAAATCCCGAAGAAGGTCTGAGTTTTTCACAGGGGGCCAAGAGGCTGGCCCTCCTTTCCCATCCCCATGGAGCAGGTTTGAGGGGCTATAGAAAATAAAGCTGGTTGCATTATGGCCCTGTGAGGCTGTCTGGGCCAGTTCCAGTGAGATAAATCAGCTTCCCGCCCCATAAAGATGCAAATAGGTGCCCTGACCAAGAGGCCTGCACCTGCCTCACATCCCCCCATCCCCTGGGTTAGGAGCCTCTCCCACCCCCAGCTCAGCATCCTTCGCAGCTGCTCCTAACATCCTTGGTCCTCCGATTGTTAAGATTCTCTCTAACAATTCTCACCTGCAGGCAGCAAGTGTGGCCATGTGTCCACAAGGTGGCACTCATGATCATGGCAAGAACAATTGCTACACTCCCAGCTTTTTACATTAAACCATTTAGAACAATCTTAAATTTACAAGGCTGTTGAGAATCTGATATGGGGTTACCGTACAACCCACACCACTTCCCCTGTCATGACCGTCTTATGTGACTCCTACCGTTAATGAACCAACAGTGACAATGTCATTCACAACTGGAGTCCACACTTCATTCAGATTTCCTTAGCAGTTACCCAATGTCTTTCTCTGCTCCAGGACCCCATCCAGATGCACGTGACATTTAGTCTCAGGTGTCCTCAGGCTCCTCTTGGCTGTGACACTTTCTCAGGCCTCCCTTGGGTTGGTGGCCCTGGCAGTTTGAAGGCAGTCTGAGGATTTCATGGAGTGCCCACCCGTGGGATTAGCAATGTTTTCCTCTTGGCTGGACTGGGGTCACGGGTTTGGGGGAGGAAGACCCTGGAGGCAAAGTGCCCTGTCCGCAGTCGTCCTGTGGAGGGTGCTTACATCAGCAACTCCTCCTGGCTGGGTCAACACTGCCTGGCCAAGGGCCCCTGTCGGGCTTCTCCCCACAGAAGCCGCCCTTTCTCTCTCCCTTTCTGCACTGTGCTCTTTAGGTCTGGCTTTAGAAGGACGGTCTTACCATTTCCTGCCCCCCTAGCCATGAGAGCCATCTGCTGGGTTAGGGTGGGTGGGGATGGGAAGTGGGGGGCAAGGGTGCTGGTCAAACATGAGAATGAGGAGGAAGCCTCGACCAGGGCCCAGCAGCCTGCTGAGGTCAGAGCATAAAATGGTGACCTGGGGTTCCTGCCTCTTAAATCATCCAAGCAAACCTCAAATTAGGATCCTTGAAGGGGTGGTAGGAAAAGGCCGGCAAGAGGCGGCTGAATCAAAGCAGCATGAGAAAGGTGAAGGCAACCCGGTGCTCTGTCCTCCAAGTACCCACAGGATGCAAAGCCTGGAGCAGGACAGATGTGTCTGGGTCCCCTGCCCTCGGCCTGGCCTGATTCACAGCAGGTGCTCAAGAAGTGGCTTGTGGCTCACGCTTGAAATCCTAGCACTCTGGGAGGCTGAGGCAGGAGGATTGCCTGAGCTCAGGGGTTTGAGACTAGTCTGAGCAAAAGAAAGACCTTGTCTTTAAAAATAGCTGGGCATTGTGGCGGTGCCTATATTCCCAGCTGCCTGGGAGGCTGAGGCAAGAGAATTGTTTGAGCCCAAGAGTTGGAGGTTGCTGTGAGCTGTGATGCTGTGTCACTCTACCAAGGGTGACAAACTGAGACTTTCTCTCTCTCAAAAAAAAAGGGACTGCTAAACAAACAGTGTCAGGCTGGTGGCTCTCATGCCCAGTAAATCAGACTACACCTCCCACCTCCCTTTTGGTGGCTCAGAAACCCTTTGGTGGCTGCCCACCCTCCAAGTTAGATGACTTTGCAGGTGGAGGCCTCACACAGGCTTTCCAGTCCCCGATGTCCCCTCTCCCTCACCCTAGGCTTCAGCTCAAATGCCACCTCCCCACCTATGCATCAGGTGGTTAGACTAGTCAACCAACCCAGCCCAAGATGAAAAGGTGGGGACAAAGAAAGGTAAGGTCCTTTGCAGACGGTACAGGGTCACAGGCAGTGCCAGGGAAATCCTGACCCCGGACACATGCACCTTCAGGCTAAGGGGGTGGAGATATGCCCCCACCCAAAAGCCCCGCTGACTTAAACTCTGTAGCTGATTCCTGCAGCTGCTGCCCTCTCCCACCATGGTAACCCAGGGCACTCACAGCCCCACCTCTGCTTCCTCTGTGCCCCAGCCCCCTACGCCGAGTTAGCTACATCCTGGGCTTCTGGCAAAGGTTGGTTTTGCAGTAAGAGTGGCTGTGAGTTCAGCCCCCCGTTTCTCAGCACGATAAGACTGTGTTTCTGCTTTTGCGGTACACAGGTCTTCTTCTTCTTAAAACCATAAAAGGCATCAAGATCTCTAGTTGCTAAAATCCTCTGTGCACAGGCTGAGCTGGAGGAACCTCTGCGGCTTAGCTGAGTGAGGCCCCGCGGCTGCCAGCTCACCTGTGTCCCGCCTGCGAAGGGTTTGCCTTATATGGTGACAAAGCATAGCTCAGGGCTCACCCAGGAAGTCCTCAGTGTCACAGAGGCTTTACACAGGTCTCTGCAGGAGGTCTGGCCAGCCAGCTGCCTTCCCAGGAGGGACGGGGGAAGCAGGACTCAGGTGCAGAGCTGCATGCGGGGAGGTTGTCCTAGGAGGAGAGATGCTCAGGAATTTACTGTTTGTGGAAGATTAAGAGAGAGCCAGTAGATTCTCTAACATTAAGCAGAGGAACCAGAGGAAGCCACTGTTTTGGATTTCAAATGTGGTTAATGCTAGTGTCCGCAACTAGCAACGCACGGGCCAGGCTCATGCTAAGTGCTGGGTATACCAGCAACTCCAGGGGCTGGCGCCGTTATTATCCCATTTAACGGATAGGATTTTCAGTTCATCGGACAGAGCTGGGGGGGCAGGGGGGAGGGCAGACAAGGGAAGAGGCTGGAGGAGAGCAGTGATTCTGAGATCAGCAGCTTCTCTGCCAGACAACCGGGGAGTTCACCTCCAAGGACACTGCCCTGGATTAAGGGGGTGAAGGTCACGGCTGTCAACACAGCAGCCACTGGCCACACATGGCCGCCGAGCACCTGAACTCTGCTGGGCTCAACTGAGATGGGCTATAACCATGATATATAACCCAGAGACCAAGGACTTTTTTTTTTTTCTTGTACGGTTATATGACATCTCAAATCTTTATACTATTTGAAAATTATTATAGGCTCATGGGAAGTTGCAAAGATAGCTCCCAGAGGTGTAACTGCTTCCCCCTGTGGTCAAGCCTCATGTAATTCTAGCACAATGTCCAAATCTGTATTCAAACACAGCATATTCCACTACCACGTGCTCATTTCCATGCTCCCTTGCAATGATTATAAAATACAGGTTATAGGTGGAAATATCTCGGCAATATTCAGTTAAATTATCAAAATCAAGGCATGCTTTTTTTATTTTTAAAGCATACTAGAAAATTTAGAATTGCAGGGCATGGGAATTGCATTCTCTTTCTGTTCTCCTTGTGTGGATATCGGACAGCCATGGCCTGGAAGTTCCGATGCTGGTTTGGCTGCCTAGGATGGGTTATATAAGCTCCCTGACCTTGGCTCCTTGGGAGTAGACCAGGCCTTTAGATACCTGCACAATTAACTCTTCATGCACTCTACACGTTTCTCGGGTGCCTGCAGTGTGCTGGGCTTTGTGCAGAGGACTCCAAAGGCGACAAGAGACCCTATCCTCCAGAGTGAGGCAGCCCATAAAGGACCCCATGGGGGCTGGTCCTTAGGAGCGGCTGATGCACCATCAGCCCAGCAGGTGGAACGGGCCCAGGAGGAGTTAAATAATCACAGAGGGGGAACTTGAGAGCAGAACTCGGCCCAGGGCACAGACGTGCCCACCACACAATGATCATAAGGAGGTGCACGGTCAGCAAACAAAGAGCGGAGTGTCGCTTAAAACCTGCATTGTCCATGTCACCCGGAACAGGTGGACCAGGTAGGGGAGAAGCCCAGGATCTTGCCTCCTTCCTTCATCCCAAAAGGCAGAGGTAGCGTGGTTAGAAAACAGCATGAAAAGCTGTCACACGGGGGGCGGCTGCCAGCAGTTAGGGAACTTGAGGTGCCCAGCCCACAGCCACACCTTAGCCTCACCTGGAGAGCTTTTCTTTTCTTTACTTCAGGTTAATATGAGCGTACAAAGAAGCAGGTCATAATATTTGAATTTGTGAGGTAAAGTCCATCTTATAGTTGTGTCCTGCACCCAGAAGTCGTGCCTGATACCCCTACATTGTGTCCCTTCTGCACGCCAATCCCCTCCCTCGCTCTCCCCCTCCCAAACTGCCCCTCTCCCAACTTGAAGGTTGAGTTTTCCTCCCATGTGGGGGTGCATTAGACTGGCTTCACCTTAGTACCGAGTACACTGGATACTTGCTTTTCCATTCTTGCGATACTTCACTAAGAAGAACGTGCTTCAGCTTCACCCAGGATAACACAAAACATGTAAAGCCCCCATCTTTTTATGGCTGAAACAGTATTCCATGGTGTACATATACCACAGTTTATTAATCTGTTCCTGAATCAGTGGGCGTTTAGGTTATTTCCACATCTTGGTGATTGTAAATTGAGCTGTGATAAACAGTCTAGTGCAAATGTCTTTGTGATAAAATAATTTTTTTATCTTCTGGGTAGATGCCTAGTGGTGGGATTGTGGGGTCAAATGGGAGGTTCTAATTTGAGTTCTCTGAGGATTCTCCACACTTCTTTCCAAAGAGGCTGTATGAGTTTGCAGTCCCGCCAACAGTGTAAAAGCTCCTCTGGGGAGCTTTTCCTGATTTTATTATGAAGGATTTCTAAAATGCCAAAACACAGACCAGAAAATTCTCTTATACCCACCACCTACAGGTTTTGCTACATTTCCTACTGTTTACTGGAAGAAAGTGAGTTATCCAACATTTCAGATTTCAATACATTTGATGTTTGAGACTTTTTTTTTTACTAACCTCAAAACCATGACACACCTAACACAATTAACCGTGAGTTTTTCATCTAATCTGACCTTCACTTGCTAGAATCTGGTTAGAAATGCAGAATCTCAGGTCCCTCGCCAGGCGTGCTGACAAGAGTCTACATCTTAACAAGGTCCCCCAGTAACCGATGCACTATTACAGTATGAGAAGCAAACTTTAAATTTTGTAACTCCCCCCAACCATATGCAGTCTAACCCCAGTACCCCAGTTTGTGACCTTAGTTGGAGATGGGAGCATTACAGGTGAGATTAGTTGAGATGGGGTCATACCAGGGAAGGGTGTCCTTTGAAAAAGGGGGAATTAGGACACAGAAACAAATGTGGATCAAGGGCGGATGATGTGGGGAGACACAGGGAAAAGATAGCCACCTATAAACCAGAGAGCGGGGCCTCAGACAGGACCACCCTACTGACACCTTGTTCCAGGCTTCCGGCCTCCAGAGCCATGAGAAAATACTCTTCTGTTGTTTTAAGCCACCTCATTTGTGGTTCTTGGTTATGGTGGCCTTAGGAAATGAACACACAGTCCATATTCAGAGTTCACCTGTGGTTTTCTTAAAAATACCCATGACCAAGCCCACGCTGAAAATTTTGATGTGGCAGGTCCGGGGTCAGGCTCAGGGGTGGGTGCTTTCATATACTTCTGGGTCCTGCTAAGCTGCAGCCAAGCCAGCCTCAGCTTTCCTGGTTAACCATGAAGTGGCAGGTCCAGGGAGTCCCCATTGCTGCTGCTTTCTGGGGAGAGAGACACCCACCACCAGGGTTGGAGCCCTGAAGGGGGCAGCCTCAGTAGGGTTCAGACCACTAGCAGCAATAGCAGCTTGTTAAAAATGCAAATATTTACCAGCGGCCTGTTTTAGGGGGCCCTGCTGGGGTCTGACACAGGCTCCAGTGTGAGGACCTGGGTGGTGAGGGGCCCTGAGCCTTCTGGCAGTCTCTGCACCAGCCCAGGGGGATTGAAGAGCAATCAGCTTTAAGCTGAGATGTAAAGAAATAAAATCCCATGTCAATAGCCTCTGAGCTGGGAGTTTCCTTCATCATTCACAAACAGTAAAATTTTACCAAGTCTGAAAGAGGACATAAGAAAAAGGAAACTTGCTCCCCAGAAGCAATTGTGGCTGGAGGCTTCACGTAAATTTGTCAAAGTTCTGTGAAAACACATTCATATCTGTTATCTCCTGTGAACACAGGCTAGAAATCGGACGGGTGTGACATCCCTCCCCTCCGTGCAGCAGAATCACACGCGTCTCCAGACTGTGCCCTTGACCCTCATCAGAGGCTACCTCCTTTACGGAGCCAGTGGCCTCGGGATGGGCATTTCAGGTGCATCCCATCTTTTGCTTTTCTGCACGAGCCTGCATTCGACACCCGAGTCTGTGCATCTTCACCCTTACGGCCCAATACGGAGGTTTCCAGACTTGTGGGTTTCACAGGTGAATGGAAAACCTCAGGACAAAACCACTTGCTGATTATTTTACCAACTAAGGACATTGAAAGGAAAAAAATAAAAGACACTACCCTTTATCAGTGCCTATTTCAGAACGAAGTCATCTGCATACCTAAATGTTAGAAAAGATGAGATGAAAAACATAGTAAGTACATCCTTCTGTGAATGTTTACTCTTCTCCTGCAATGAAAGACCTACAACAGCTTCATTATGGGCCAGGTACCCACCTGTCCTAGGGCATCATTCTGTAAGAGGTGCTCCGACTGGCTCCCACTCACTTCCCAAGGGCATCATTCTGTAAGAGGCGCTCCTACTGGCTCCCTCCCTCCTGTTCGTACCCACACCACCCTGAGGACCTCCTAAGCTTTTCTTATTTATTTATTTATTTTTGAGACAGAGTCTTACTCTGTCACCCTGGGTAGAGTGCTCTGGTGTCATCAATCTCAAATTCCTGGGCTCAAGTGATCCTCTTGCCTCAGCCTCCCAAGTAGCTAGGACTGTAAGTGCCTACCATGATGACCAGCTAATTTTTCTATTTTTAGTAGAGACAGGGGGTCTCAATGCACCCGCCTCAGCCTTCCAGGGTGCTGGAATTACAGGTGTGAGCCGCGGCGCCCAGCCTTCCCAGGCTGTTCTAGTTCACAGCTTCTGTTCTTGGCAGGCAGGTCCACTGAGTTGCTTAGAAAAGGTGATTCCCACCAGGTACCCAAGGAGACCAGCAGGCCCCTGGACAGCTGTTGGGTTTTCAAAGAAAGCCTCCAGCAGGTGCTCATCCACAGTGAGCGAGTAAACAGGCTCTTTCTGGCTATGAAGCGTCAATCACTCTGCAACCTGGTCTCTTTGACCTGTTAAAATGGCTAGAAAACAGGATGGATGCTGCCAGAGGTCTGGACGATTTTCCCTGCTTCCCTGCCCCACTGAAGGATGCCTGGGGTGTCATCTCAGAGCACTGATTTTCTTTCTTTCTTTTTTTTTTTTTTTTCTATTTTTTTTGAGTCAGAGTTTCACTATGTCGCCCTCAGTAGAGTGTCGTGGTATCACAGCTCACAAAAACTTCAAACTCAAAGGCTTAAGCAACTCTCTTGCCTCAGTCTCCCAAGTAACTGGGACTACAGGCACCATCCACAATGCCCAGCTATTTGTTTTGTTGTTGTTGCAGTTGTCATTGTTGTTTAGCAGGCCCGGGTTGGGTTCCAACCCGCCAGCTTCAGTGTATGTGGCCTGCACTCTAACTGCTGAGCTATAGGCGCTGAGCTAGAGCACTGATTTTCAACCAGTGTGCCCTGAGAGTACCTTGGGTGTGCCGGGATTTTTTAAAGAAAAGAACTTTGAAAGAAGTTCAAACCACAGTAAGTATATTCTTTTTTTCTGCCCTTTTTGTGGATCAACATAATTTAAGTGTGCCACAGAAGTTCAATTCTAGGTTCAAGGGTGCCGTCAGAATAAAAACGGTTGAAAAACATCCTAGAGTAATTTTTTTTTTTTTTGAAACAGAGTCTCAAGCTATCACCCTGGGTAGAGTGCCATGGGGTCACAGCTCACAGCAACCTCATACTTTGGGGCTTAAGCAAGCCTCAGCCTGCCTCAGCCTCCCAAGTAGCTGGGACTGTAGGAGCCCATCACAACACCTAAGTATTCTTTGGTTGTAGTTGTCATTGTTGTTTGGCAGGCCCTGGCTGGATTCGAACCTGCCATCTCTGGTGTATGTGGCTGGTGCCTTAGCCACTTGAGCTCCAAGCACCAAGCCACTGTCCTAGAGTGTTAAGAGACTTGCCCTGGCTCCTAAGCCTATGCCTGGGCCAAGGGCAACAGGGTTGGCAACACCTGGGAACCTGAATCTGGGTTGTGCCCAGGTGATTCACACACATGTTGGAGTTTCTGATCTGAATAGAGCCATGCTGAGACTAAACAAGGGGGCAGGGGTGGAACTAGGAGCAGAGCTTGCCAGACAGCCGCCATGCACCCGATGTTGAGTGAGAAGCGTCTCCCTCAGCCTCAGTCTCCTCATCTGCAAAATGGGAGGAGAAATGGGGCCTACCTCATGGGGCTTGCTGTGAGGAGTAAATACACTCATGAATGTAAGGCTGGGGACTTGGAGCAGGAAAGGTTTGCCAAAAACATGGGTGCTCCTCTCGCCACCCCAATACACAGGAGGCCCCGGCTCCTTCAGAAGCTGCCATGTTCCCATGTCCACTTCACTCCAGGAAGACCCTGAGCACTTCAGACCTCAGGAGTTAGAAGACACCGTCCTGAGGAGGTCGTTAAACACACGAATTTCTGGGGCTCGGTCCCAGAAAACCTGATTCTGCAGGCCAGGAAGGATGCCCAGGGTTTCCCCAGTTTTAACCCACTTCCCAGGTGACTTTGATGCTTTTGGTCCAGGGGACACACCAGAAGAAACACTATCCCTAGGCTACTCAGAGGGGGGTCCAAGCACCAGCAGTGCCACCCTGGAGCCAGCTAGAAATGCAACCTCAGGCCCTACTGAGTCAGGATCTGCATTTAACCAAGATCCTGGGAGACTCCTGTGCACACGAGTGTACCAGGAGCTGCTCTGGGTGTCCCAACCCCCAGCTGGCCACAGGCAATGAGGGCGTATCCGCGCACTCAGGTTGGGCCGGCCCAGCCCTCCCTCTGCCCCACCCCTTCTTCAGAGAATGGGTGTTAGATGTCCTGCTCCAGGGTGGAAGCTCCGTTTTTCTGGAATGGATCTTGCATTTGTTCCCTTTAGCAGCTGCATCTCCCGCCAACCCTGATATACATGTAACCTGTCACCCTGATCAAGCTGCAAGGACCTGAGAGCCTGTCAGCCCTACCACCTGCCCATCAACCCTGCTCAGAGGGGCAGCAGAGGCCATGCAGACTTTTTGTTAATGTTTTTGCCCTCATCCCATGGTCACCATCTTAGTGATTAAAATACCTCCATAACCCACTTTTGTGTGACTACCAAGCCTCCCTTAGCCATGTGGAAAAGGGAAGTCTGACAGTTTGCTCAGAGGAACCCAAGGAAGGAGCCGGGGAGGCCCAGGCTCTGCCTTGGGGGCTCTGTCCACTTTATGCTCACCGTGACTCCCCTCAGCCCCTCCCCAGAGCCCATCCGTGAAAATCAGAGACAGTGTTCAGATTTCCAGCTTTGGCCCCCTCCCATGCAGAGTGACGGTTAGGGGACGGAGGGGGGGTCGCCTCTCCCACTGTTCTTCTGCCTCCTTCCCGCCAGTCCTGCAGGTCCAGCCTCCACACCCGCCTTTGGGCAACCTTGGTCAACTGCACCAGCTCTGCTAAGGGCCTAAGGAGATTCTGCACAAATCCCTGCCAGGAAACACAAATCCGCCCTTAGTCGACCCAGCCAGTCAGAGGAAGGGGGACCTTCCCCCCACTCGGGAGAGTCATGTGACGCCTCAGAGAAGGGGCCACGGGTCCAAGCCCCAGCACACTCGTGGAGGCCACGGCCTCCTCGGAGCCACAAGCATATTGTTCTCTTTGTTAGGACTAGGAGTTCCCGAGGTCCTTTCGGTCCCACTGTGGGGATGACAATTCTGGCCCCTCATCAGCCCACAAGGTGGAAAACAGGAAAAGACAGTGGCTGTTACTTTTGAGACCGTGTTGTTAATGACTCTGAGGGCTTCCCAGTGGTGGCAGGTGGCCAACTCATAGAGGCACTACGGCGCCTCTGATGTTCTGTCTGCCTGCCTGAGTCTGAGATTAAACGGTCGCAAAGGAGGGGGGACCCTCAGATTCAGCTCCTGGCTGTGTTTAAGCCTGTATTTCTTTAAATGCCTGTCGGCATCTTGGGCAGGATGACCCTCAACCTCACAGATGTGAAAACTGAAACTCAGAGGGACCCTGTAACCTGCCCGGAGCGGACAGCTGGGGCAGCAGGGCTCAGGACTCCTAGTGCTAAACAGAGCAGATGGCTTGACAGGCCACCCGGGGACAGCTTTTTTAAATCTTCCGACAAAGTTCTGTTCTTTGAGCAAATAATGGATTTGTTGTTATTTTAAAATATATTAATACCAAGCATACAGATCGTGCTCATGACATACCAGGCAAGGCCTGTGCTAAGCCCCTTACCAGCATCCACTCCTTTAATCTCCAAAATTCTATGAAGCAAGTTCCGATATTATCCAAATATTGGATACTAGGAAATCAGGGCGCAGAAAGGTTAACTGACCTGACACAAGAGAGGGAGGACTGGTACTCACACCAGGGCATTTGATTCCAGAAGGGATGTACTTAGCCATTGCCCTGCACTTGGGAGAAGAGAAAGGGCCACTGGGCTTGTGCACAGGATCAAAGCTCCTCGGGGCCTGGGACACGCAGCAGCTGGAGGAAACGTGCTCACCGTCAGCCAGAGGCAGCAAAGCACAGGGGCAAGGAGCTCCGGCCAGCAGCCAGACCACAAATGCACAAGCTACTGGCCTCAGCTTCCCCATCTGTAAAATGGGGGTGGTGACACCTGCTTTGTGTCATGTGTACTGAATGAGCAGGGCTCTTGGAACAGTGCTGGCTCTTCTTAAGGCCTCCACAAAGCCTCACTCTTTAGCTTCCTGCTCCGTTCAATGCACCTGCCAAACAATGCCACCCCGACCCCTCTGTGAAAAGCAGAGTGAATTTGCAGGGGTAATATAGCCCCTGGCTCAGAACCTGTCCAGCTAACTTAGTGCCACCATACATGAGCCACAGGGGCTAAGGATTTCTGATGGACTTTTTCAAACGTCGTGAAAGGGTCACAACTATATCTGCAAGTTGCTTCTCTCATTTCCACACCAAACCCTCAAGGTGTCCACCCTCAAAGTAAGAACTCATGCCAGCCCCTCCCGAGCTGAAACCGTGAGTGTTAGGATTTAGGAACTGGGGACAGAAGGGGAGCCTATCTCATTTATCCATTTGCCATTCATTCATTCAGCAAATGTTCCAGAAGGAGCTGTGTGCCAGGCATTCCGCTACACACTGGCAAAGGGTGGCAGATGAGACGGGCATGGCTGCTGCCCCTGAAACATTCTAAAGGGACAGATGTCATCAAGCCACCTATCACACACAGTCACTTAGCCACTGTGCTGAGAACTAACAACAGGGCCAGGATAAAGGATGGCACCTGCTCAGGGCGGCCCTGAGGAAGGGGGGCTGAGACCTGGCAGATGGGGAGGAGGGGATGGGCAGTTAAGAGTGCAGGGACATTGGTCCAGGCAGCAGGGAGGCCTGGAGAAGCAGAAAAGGCCATATGGGGCAGGTGTTGGTTGGCGTGGAGCAGAGGACGGACGTGGACAGCACCAGCTCCCAAGAGGCCTGTAGGACTGTGTTCTTGGAGCCATGGGAATTCCTTCCAGGTTTCAGCAGGAAGTGACATGCTAAGATTTGCCTGCTGGGCAGGTCATTCTGGCTGCTGTATGACAGCAGGTGGACACGTGGAAACCAGTCAGGAGGTGAAGGGCAGTCAGGGCTGCTGAGATAGGAGCAGAAGAGGAAGCTAGCTGCACTGGTGATGGACTGGACAGTGTCACCAGAATGGGCTTCTGGGACGTGCATCGGGAATGTGGCAGCATCTTTCACTGAGACAGACAGTGACAGGAGCAGCTCCCTGACAACTGCAAACTCTTCACTGTCTCTCCAACAGAGTCAGCAGGTGCAGCTAAAGCTGCAGAAAGGCAGGTTTTCAGTCTCTGCACTTCACGTAAAGCCCTCACGTAATGGAGAGAGTTGCTGCGCTTGAGCCTGGTGGTGATGCTTCAGACTGGCTCGTGAGCACATTACAGAGGGCCTGAGGCCTTCTTATTGGGAAAATAGGCCTCCAGCTTGGGCTACTGACTCGTTCAATGGGACCACTGTGTCTTTAGCTCTTAACATCTGAGAAAAAGCCTTTTTCCTTTCCCAAAGCTGCTTTCCAGGTCAGCAGGGTTCTAAGAGCCATGATGTACCTTACCTTTTGGAATGTTTGCAGAGACTGTGTGAGAAAGGCACTGCTACGTGCCCCACCCCACGGTGACAGAAACCAAGACTCAGAGATGATAACTCTGGCCCCAAACCTCCCATCCGGTAAGTAGCCGACCCAGGATTCGGGACATGCCGACTCTCTGTGTGTCCTTCCACGTCATTCCTGATCTCTGGCCTCTGGCCTCTGGCTCTGAGAGCTGATCTCTAGGACCTGGTCACTCAGGCTCCCTGGATTTGGCCAGCAGGAACTCAGAGGCCAGAAGAAAAGAGACCCCTGTCCCCCTCCCCGCACCACCCACTCCAGGCGCAGGCAGTGACTGCGTCCTTCAGCCCCAGCTCCTATTGGCCTACCTCTCCGCACTTTGCAGCAAGTGCTCCCAGGCTCCAGTGACCCTGTTCTCTCCTCCGGCCCTCAGCACCACCCCTTCCCCCTGCTGCACCCATCCTCACCCATGCACCCCGGGTTCTGCTTGCAAAGCTTCCTTGAACCTGTTACCTGCCAATTCTCCCCTCCTATACCCAGCTTTGCAACCTCACAGCTGACCCGCCGTGGGAACTTCTGTGTCCCTCCTTCCTTCCCTTTGCTTCAGACCCACACTGTCACCCGCCTCATTTCTCTCCCTGTCACACTACCATCAGATGTCATCAGCCACCGGGAAACCGCCATCAGCACAGGAGGAAGGGCATAGGCTTTGGAGTCAGACGGACCTGGGTTTCCTCATTGAGTCTGTTTCCTCATCTGTGAAATGGGCACAGTGAGTTTCCCACATTCTCGTCATTCAAAGTGTGGTCATGGACCAGCAGCGTCACCTCCCCCCAGGCTGGTCAGAAATGCAGGGTCTCAGCCCCAGACCCTGACCCGCTGGACTAGAGTCTTCATTTTGATGAGATCCGTGAAGTAGTGGGGAGCATATTAAATTTTTGAAGACTCCAACCCCTCGTCCAAAGGATTCCTGCTTGGACTAAATAAAAAGTCAAGTTCCCAGTCCTTTAGTGCGTTCTATAAAGGTTAACGCCCTTTATTCCCCGGGGAGCTGGCGGCCCACAGCAGCTGCCGGCACTTTACACACCGTCCTGAGCCATCCTCACGGTGCCCCTGAGGTACAAATGATTGTCCCAGCCGAGGACAGTGACTTCCTTGCCCGAGTGCACTGTGGCCAGGGCAGGTGTGGGTCCCGAGCGTGTGTTTCTCTCCGCCACGCTCTGCTTCCTTTGGCGTCCGGCCTGCCACAGTTTAGGGGCCTTCAGCATCAAGTTTGCTGCGTTTCCGAGAACCACACCTGCCCGGGATGTCCTTCCTTCCGCCCATTCATACTTCCACAGATGGGCAGGTGCGGGCAGTCTCCCTCGAGCAAGGCCACCCTGGGCCAGCTGTGACACCCCAGACAAACACACTCTCCGAGCAGACCAATCAGAGCCTGAACAAAGAAACATGAACGTGTTACCGACTCGAAAATTCTGGGGCAACCTTGGCTGCCGGGTTTGCATTTTTTGGCAAAGTGTCCTTTTGCTGAGAGGCTGGGTTAGCTGAAGTTCCTCCGTTCTGATTCTCCCGTTTACAAGCTTGGCCAGGGCAGGCGGAGGGACAGCAAATGTAACACAGTGACCTTTTCGGAAAGAATGAGTAGTCACCTCAGCCTTCCTGAGAGGTATTCCCCAGGGCAGCTGAGGTACTTGGTCCTATTTCTGAAGACATATAAGGATGCTGCCCAAATACGTCTGTATTTGGGAGTTTTTCTATCTCATCACTTTCACGGTCAGTTCCCTTCCAGGGGCAAGACCTTGGCTCCAGGATATCCTAGCATTTCCTGCACGCAGCGGATGACGATGACGGGTGGTGGCAGGTTCAGATGGTCTCAGCGGGAGGCACATTAGAGCCCAGGGCCAGTGTGGGAAGGAAGCTGCCCAGCTGAGCAGCCAGCAGGAGCTGTCACTGAGGACGGCACACCAGCAACGTGACCTTATTACTGCGACGTCAGGGCTGCGTGTTCATTGAGCAAAACTTAGAAGAAGCGCATTTGTTTTTGTTTTTTTAGGAAAGCAATATACCTGCCTTCTAGACAGAAATAAGAAATCACACACATACACACACACACACAGGGGCAGACATCCCTAAGACCACCCCCACGTTCACAGATTTGCTGGAAGAACTCACAGCCTGCAGCACCCACAGGGTGTTGTACTCATGGCTCAGAGGTATTTGAGGCAATGTCACAGCCAGGTGGAAAGGGGAAAACACACAGGTGAATCTGTAGGATGTCCCTGAGGCTTCCTCAAGCACTCCCCTCCCTGGGAAGGATCACAGAGCTTCTGCTAGCAACAAATGCAGCCACACTTCTGTAACGTTTCTGTCCAGGGAAAGCCATCAGAGACTCGGCACCCAAGAGTTTGCCAAGGGGCCGGTCACCTAGGGACCTTCTGCTTAGCACCTACCAACTCCCAGATGCCCAGAAGGAAAAGCAGGTAGTTAGCATGACTGATATTGCCTGTGGTCTAGCCCCCGTGAGACACCCTTATCACTTAGGAAAGAGTTCAAGTGCCAAGTTCCCCATGTCAGCCAAGGCCCAGTCTACCAAGCAGCTCTTCCAAGAGGGCGGTCTCGGCCCCGTGCTGTGCTGTCCTCTGCAGGTCCAATACACGCTGCTCCCCTACAGCCACTCCTAGCACCTCTGTGACCGCCCTCCTGCCTTTCCTTTTTTAAACTTGTAACTATTTACACATCTTAATTATAATCTTGTGATATGAAATTGTTGGGTTTCAAGGCGGCTGCCTGTCTCCTAAAATGTCAGGGTTCCAGGCAGCTTGTTTGCGTCCTTGGTTCTTGGAGTGCTCTTGGCCGAAGAATGACCAGCCAACCTCAAAGTCAGGCAAGCGTGAAACCAAGTTTACTGAGCATGAGAAAGATAGGTTATAGAGTAAGAAGCTTCACAGAGCAAGATATGTTCGCTATAGATAGCAAACAGGCCTCCGTTGTCGAGACTAAAGGGCAAAGAAGCCTGGGTTGTGGCCAGTGGTTTCCTTTTATACCTCCTGGGTTGGGCCTACCTTGTGGTTCAGAGGTCACCTGGGAACCAGAGTCTTACTGTGCATTGAGACCTCCCAAGAGCCTGTCTGAGAGCCCGGTGCGGGGTGTGGGCTGCAATGGAGATGTATGCTGATGACATGATTAGTCTCAAGGCTGTTCTAGGTCACCTCTAAGACTCTGTTGCGCCTGTTGTTAGGCTGGAGACTCTTCCACATGACTGGGAGATTGGCGGGAGGGAGGTGTTCCCTCCTCCCCAGGTGTGGGCAATCACAGCCAGGATTAAAGTGAGATGGGAACCTGGGGATCCCTGCCTTTGTCCTTTTTCCCTAGCAGAGCCGGAGTTCTCGCCATCTACCTAATAAAATGAAACAACACAGAATCATACAGTTGCCTGTTCTTTTTCCCCTCTGCTATCGTTTTTAATAGCTGAATTCTCGAGTGCCTTCCATCAGGATTTGCTAAATGAGTACCCTTCCCCTCAGCAGGTGTCACTCCTTACGCACCTGTTGTCTGCAAGCCCCAGAAGCGAGGCTGGTTCTGATCTCTGCAGAGTTGTAGAAAACGATGTTATTTCAGGTATGATTAACACATTAGTTTGATGCTATCCCCAGGCAAGACTTTAGAATTATTACTGATAATAATTGATCAAATTATCTCCTTTAATCTTTATAGCAACTTTGGGAGGTAGGGGAAATGATTCTGTTCGTTCGACAGCTGAAGGAAAATGAGGCTGAGTGAGGATGACCAACTGTCCCAGGCCCGTCAGTGGCAGTGCTGTGACACAGACACACCCTCAACCTGCCCACACCCTCAGCCTGATCCCCGTCATACTCAGAGCATCACTCCAGTTCAACCTTATTTCCAACAAGCTACTAAAAGCAGTAAACCAGGAAAATGCCGCAGGTACAGTAAGCCTGGGCATCAGGGTTGGTCAACGAGGTTTCTCATGATTTTCTTTTTCTTTTTTCCCCAGGTTCATAATTTATTGTTCAAATTGAGTATCACATGAGGAGGCGATGTTACCTTCTCCAGGCATGAGAATTTTTTTTTTTTTTTTGAGACAGAGCCTCAAGCTGTCACCCTGGAGAGAGTGCTGTGGCATCACAGCTCACAGCAACCTCCAATTCCTGGGCTCAAGTGAGTCTCCTGCCTCCGCCTCCCAAGTAGCTGGGACCACAGGCGCCCACCACAACGCCTGGCCATTTTTTGGTTGCAGCCGTCATTGTTGTTTGGTGGGCCCGGGCTGGATTCGAACCTGCCAGCTCAGGTGTACGTGGCTGGCGCCTTAGCCCGTTGAGCCACAGGCACTGAGCCCAGGCATGAGAACTTAACAGAGAAAGTACAGTTTAGAATCCATTTATGTTGCTTTCACAGCTGAAGTTTTTTAAAATCTTACTTGAACTGTAAGATTATCAAAGCAATGCTTCCATGCTTCCACTGGTACAAGTGCCCAGTACACAATTCATTCTACCTGTGAGTGTGACAGCTGAAATATTTTTTAATACCAGCGAGCCAGAATTGGGCATCCGTTTCTGGACCTGCCACAATCCCAGGACATTTAATCCAAGTAGGTGGGTCCCAAATCATTGTGAGAGGGCCCTCAATGGGAAGTCTCTGAGTCCTGGGCAGAACAGGTGGCCACCAAGAAGGTGACAGTGACATGACGCAAGTTGTGGGATTGGCGTGGACCTAGCCAACCGTCTAACAACCATTGAGAGCAGTGGTTCTCAACCTTTCCAATGCCGCAATGTATTTTCATTGTTGAAAAGGGATCATGACCCACAAGTTGAGAACCGCTGATCTGGAGAAAAGTGGGCGGGAGACACCCCTGCACCCCAATAGCCCCAGAGCTGTGCCCAGGTACCATGAGCCCCTGCCCTGGAGCACAGGGCCTCTGTATGGACACCACTGATGTCTCCCCATCCACTGTGAGCCCCAGCATCTTGGCTTCCATGCACAGATACACTTCATCCAATCCAAAAAACAAAGAGGGTTTACAAAAGATTGCATGGGGATATTTGAAACCACCTTGGAGAGTGCAGACAGGAGTCTGTTAATTCCGCAGCTAATTAAACATAACAGACACCAGACTACAGATGGACAGGTATATTCCCAGGAGGTGCCAGTCGTCCTTTCCAGCCCCTCCTCCCTGTGCTGCTTACTGGACCCCTTCTCTGCGCGGATGAAGAGAAAGCTCTCTGTGCCTTGATCTCCCCCGCTTCATCATCAGGCAGTCCCTTTTGGATTCTTGGGCTGCACCCTCAGCCCTGGAAACGTTCCCCCGACCCTCAGACTCTATCTGCACCTGCACAGTGGCGTGGAATTTGCTCCCAGCTCCCACGCCACCCCAGAGCTCTCTGCTTAGTCACCTGCGCCTGAAATGCCTTTTCTTTCCCTCTATTTAGTTATCTTGGATTTTTTCTGTCCTCTGAGGTTTCAATGTCCATGGTTTCCCCTTGATGTAGCTGTAGGAGGGATTTGAAATGTCTTTCCTTTGAGTGCGATGACCACCTTTCCAACCAGGTCAGTCTTGCGCTAGGTTCCCTTGGTTGCAGGTGACATAAACCCAGGGCTGGCTTGATAGGTGTGCAAGCCACATAGTTGCACAGGGCCTCAAGCTTAGAAGAGGTCCGTGCTTTGTTGCCATATTGAAATTTTTTTAAATTTTTGAACAAAGGAACCTACCATTTCCTTTTACATTAAGCCCCCACATTCTGTGGCTGGTCTTAGATAAAACCACTGTGGGGATTTTAATTACCAAAAGGAGATTTACTGGAAGGACAAGGGGATGTCACGGAAACCCAAAGAATCTGGTTAGGCCTCACACGGCTGGATACAGGGCCTGGAAAACTAAAAGGAGCCCAGAGGCACCTTTTGCACACCCTTGCCCCCCTTTGAGCCATCATTTCTGCACCGTCTTTCTCTCTCAGACAGACAATATGGATGCCTGCCTCACCCAAGACTTCAGCTCCTCTGTCCCAAACATCAGTCCAATGGTAATTTCACAAGACAGAGAATCTGATTGGCCCAGCTTGGGTCAGGTGTCCAACCCTGATCCAATCAGCTCTGGCCACAGAGGCAAGGTCCCACTTTGCCAACATGGCTGCCACGTGGAAGCAGGAAACAGTCAGCAAATGGTAAAAAGAAAGAAACAAATTT
Source organism: Arctocebus calabarensis (assembly GCA_963573935.1). Taxonomy (NCBI): domain Eukaryota; kingdom Metazoa; phylum Chordata; class Mammalia; order Primates; family Lorisidae; genus Arctocebus; species Arctocebus calabarensis. The sequence goes on from CAUYON010093428.1 coordinate 92,636, forward strand.
GCCTTGAAACTTCCTGGGAAACACACTCAGCATTGCCCTCCTGCTCAGCCAGCTCAGCTGCCTCTCCCCTGAGCCTCCCTTCTAGGAATGAGGCCCTCAAAGTGCATTTGGTGATTGATTAGTTGACCTTTAGCCTCAAGCCCATTTCTAGCCAAGCTAGTATTGACTTGTGCTGGGGGCTTAGGGAAAATCCCATCCTTTCTTGTTATTTTCTTTCTCCTCTTGCTTAAAAAAAAACTAAAGCAAGCAAGCAAACAAACAAAAGTCTTTCACAAGGAGGCTGGAAGTGGACAGCTGTGAAAAGGCTTATCTGGAAGGAAGCTTTCTCTCCCTCTCTCTCTCTGTCACACACACACAACACAATGTATATTTTCTGACTCTGTAAGTAAGCTATATATCTTTGACCCTTCAAAGTCTGGCTCTTTGTAACCCGTCACAAAGCATTCTCTTGGGAGCACTCAGAGGTTTGTGAGGGACAGATAGCCACCTCGCCCAGGGAAGCTGATTAGACTCTAGGAGATAAATCTTCTTTGCTTCCTTCCTCTCTGAGACGATTATGAGGAAAGTGCTCCCATAGTCCTTGCAGGGAACAAAGGCCCTGTGTCCAGCCAGGCACCCAGGCGACCTCTCATGCATTATGAATTGTGACCTCATGATCATTTCATGAGCTTTTTCATCTCTGAAATGGCTGCTCCCCAGCCTGGGGCTGCCCAGCTGTAAGAGACCCCCCCCCACCTTCTGTGTCCCCCACTGCCCCATCATGCCAGCCCCAGGGGACGGCCAACATTGCAGCCATAAATGCCAGCCAGGCCTTCTGCTGATGCCCCCCAGAAGGATAGGAGAGGAGGACATGCCCCGTTGTCCCATTGGTACAAATATTAAGAATTTCAAACAACGACCACAGAGCATTAAGTCCAAAGCACAGGCCCTTCCGAGCTCAGGGCCCTTGACCACTGCCAAGGAGAGAACCCACCCCGGAGGCCAGCCCTGACTGCAACTTATTTCAACTTGCCCATCATCCTGATTCTTTAACTCAGTGAAGTCATTCATTAAGTAAACAATTTTCATGGAGAATCCTCCAAGAAATCAAAATAGACCTTCCATTTGATCCTATAATCCCATTACTAGGCATCTACCCAGAAGAAAACAAATAATTTTATCAAAAGGACATTTGCACCAGACTGTTTATCACAGCTCAATTTACAATCGCGAAGATGTGCAAACAACCTAAATGCCCATCAACCCAGGAATGGATTGGTAAACTTGGTAGATGTACACCGTGGAATATTATTTGGGCACAAAAAGATGGAGACTTTACGTCTTTTGTATTAATCTGGATGGAGTTGAAACACATTCTGCTTAGTAAAGTATCACAAGAATGGAGAAGCAAGTACCCAATGTGCTCAATACTAATATGAAACCAGTAGACAATCTAATCATGTCCACACAGGAGAAAAACCCAATTCCTTTCATGGTGGAGAGAGGGGGGAGGGGATTCGTGTGCTCCCACTTAATGGGCACAATGTCAGGGGGCAGGACTCAACTACAGCAGGGACTCTTCCTAACGAATGCAAATATTTAACCTAATTGCTTATACCTTCACATTAATCTGAAATTAATATATATATCTATTTCTACATATTTCAGAGTCTCTACTAAGGCTGAACCACAACCAAGCATTTCCGCTCCTCAGTACACACCCAACAGGGATGTGTTCAGAGTAAGGACTTGAACTAGAACGTTCACAATAGCCCCACCTTGCAAACCACCCAAATGCCCATCAATGGTAGCATGGTGCAATAAATGTTGTCTGTCTATGTGACAGAAAACCATGCAGAAAAAAGAATGCCTTCCAATCACCTGCAACTGACTCTTGCACACATAATACGTGTGAAAGAGGCTGGACACGACGCAGGGCACGGCTGTGGCCCTCTGCTGTCAGAAGCTAGGTCAATGTCACCGCTGAGGGGGCGACTCCAAGGAGGGGCACAACGTAGGGGTCTGGGGGCTGCTAATGTGTTTCTTGGTCCAAATGCTCAGCAAGTGAGAATTCACTGAGCCGCACCCCTCAGATCAGTGCCCTCCTCCTCTTCACAGGTTGTACAAACGTAAAAGTAGAAAATTATACTCCTTTTCCAAGGCCTCCTTGTAGAGAAGCTTTGGGGAGGCTAAGGTGCTGACTCGGTGCCCCTCCCCAGCACAGGCCTCACCAAGCCCTCACTTTCCTCACCTGCTGCCCCGACAGTAGACATGATTTTGTGACACTCACAAAACCTCTCGGGGTACAACGGTGATCAGAGAGAACTAGCAGGTTCAATGCCCTGAAATACGGTGCCTTGGCAGACTCCTGAATTTATTTACAATTCCCATTCAAGTTGAATGAACATTGGATCAGCACCTACAGCGGGGACAAAAGGATGACGAAGTCCCTGCCCCAAAGAGCTCAGGATCTGGAGGGAGATGAATCTTCAGCTAGAGGCCAGTGTGTTCCATGCTCCAAAGGAGATTCAGGAGGATGTAGGAGGCCAGGAAGGCTCTGCAGACCCAGAGACAGGCTGGTGGAGAAGAAGGTGAGCCAACCCCCAGGTGCTCAGGGTCAGTTGGGCCTTAAAGTACAATAGCAATTGAGAGTCTGAAGATGCCAATATCAGAGGTTTTGTCCCTACCTCTTAGAATTTCTGACTTATGGCATGGGAATTGTTGCATGAAAACAAAGCTTAGCTGTACCTTTGCTCACTGCAACATTGTTCAAAATAGCGAAAACAACTTACATTTCCAACAAAGGAAGACTAACCCAAAGAGTGATGGAAGAGCCAAATGAGGGAATAGCATGCAGCACCGGGACGTGATGCTGGAGAAGGCTGTTTCCTGACTCTCCCGACCGTGCATGAGCTGAGATTCACCCTCCGTCCAAGCAAGGCCCACAAATCCACCTACCACAGCAGCACGGCTGCTGGCAAAAGACACAAGGCTCCTGGGTCAGAGACAAATGACTTCATTACTCTCCCAGCACAGCAGGTGGCATGAGCTTTACATTTATATCAGTTCCCCTTGTCCCTAAGTCCCAGGGGGGGCAGTGTGAAGGGGGCCATGGGTATGCAGCACACAGCATGGTCCTTACAGCCGAGGAGCCCTGAGCTTACGGAACCCATCTCATATACTGGACAAGAAGCCCACCTGATCCTCACCCTGAGACATCTGTGTTACACAGAGAACAGAAATCAAATTTGCCCTTTGCTCTGGAGGGAGATACTATATCTATCTACCAAAGCTGTTTGCTATACAAATATCCTTGAAAGCAGGGTAAATGCTTCTGCTTCAAGACAGGCAGGAACCTGAGGAACCCATAGAGAACTGTCTCCCAGCAGTGGCATAGAAAGAAAATCTGGGGTCACCAAGAAACAGGCAACAAAATGGTACATATGTGTAATCTTGAATATTGGTATACATGTGTGCTTATTTACATATGCACTGAGACCAGGCTAGCAGCATATAGACACAGATGTTCACAGGGATTTTCTCTGGGTATTCCTAAGTTTCTATAATAAATATTACTTTTTTTTTTTGAGATAGAATCTCACTCTGTCCCCTGTGTAGAGTGCTATAGCATCATAGCTTACAGCAACCTCAACCTTTTGGGCTTGAACAATCCTCTTGCCTCAGCCTCTGGAGCAGCTGGCACAGGTGCAGACCACTATGCCCAGTTAGTTCTTCTGTTTTTACTAGAGATGGGATCTTGCTCTTGCTTAGGCTGGTCTTGAACCCCTGAGCTCAAGCAATCTGCCCACTTTGGCCTCCAAGAGTGCTTACAAGCATGAGCCACCATGCCCAGCCTCAAATATTACTTTTATATAGAGAAAAGTAAGCATAAAAAGTAGTTATCATTGTGCCTAAGAGTAAATACTTGGCCCTTGCTATAGGTTTACAAAATTCCAGCCCCTGTTCCAAACATGTTATGGGTATCACTTCATTTAATCCTCACCCCGGCCTATGAGCCAGGGGCTGGTTATCATCCCCACTTTTCAGCTAAAGCAACTGAGATGGGGAGCCATCACCCAGGATTCTGAATCCAAGCAGCGTGACTGCAGACTCCATGCTCTCAACACCACATTCTTTATGCCTGGAATAACGCTTCATTGTCAGGGGAGAAAACGCTTCTAACCTGCAGCCTGTTATTTATAGATTTAATAATAATAAGCTTAAAACAGAAAGACATTGTTTTCTCTTCTCAGAAAATGAAATGAACCTAAAACTGGCCATAGTTGGATATGAAAACCAGGTAATAACATGCAAGTGCAAATAGGATTACATGGAAAGGCAATTTATATAACTTATGTAGCACAAAACTGCAAGTGTATTAAAAATATTTATGTACACAGGGAAAAGGCACTAGAACAAGATATATGAAGATAGTGGGTTTGCTTTAGCTGACTAAAATCTATTGATTCGTTTTTTTCTTTCCTCTATTTTCTGAATTTTCTATAATGTGGTTATAGATCTCCTATAATGAAAATGATAAAAAATTTAAAAACCAAAATAAAATAAATTAAACCAATCGTAGGCTAGTAGGACTAATAGGGGAAATGAAGTCTGATCTAGATTAAAGGGTGGAGCCTGGCCACCAGCAGGTCTAACCTGCCCCAAGAATGTTTTGCTTGCCTGAATTCTTGTCACTTAAAAAAGAAGATGCATTGGTTTCTACCACTATAAAATAGAAAGATTTCAGATAAAATTCCATCTTGCTCTGGACATGTGCCTGCCTGTGACCCAGCAATTCCACTCCTAGGATGTAGTCAGTAGAAATGTGTCCTTGTGTACACGGAGAGGCAGGGACTGGAGTGTTCATGCACACTCTGCTTATCGTAGAGAAGCCAAATGGCCATCACAGCAGAATGGAGAAATAAATAGTGGTGTGTTCACACTATGAAAGGTGTACAGAAATTGAAAATGAACGATGTACAACTAAACCAAAAACTTGTATGGATTTCAGACATGATGGGGGGAAAAGATACTCAGACACAGGTCACAGCAGCACAGCTGAGCCCGGGGGTCAGAGATCCAGGCAGCCATCCCCTCTGGGGACAGCTAGGCTTTGAGGCAGTGACAGCAGGCAGAGGAGGGGTGGGGAGTTCTCCCCATTTCAAGGATACTTGCCCTCTGCTGAGTATCTGTCCCATCCATGTGCACAGAGGGCTGTTTGTGCAAGGATATTCCTTGCAGCACTGTTTACAACAGTAAAGAGTTGGTGAGGGCCAGGCACAGCGGCTCACGCCTGTAATCCTAGCACTCTGGGGGGCCAAGATGGGTGAATTGCCTGAGTTCCCAGGTTCGAGACCAGCCCGAACCTGTGACCAGAGCGAGACCTCATCTCTAAAAATAGCTGAGCATTGTGGAAGGGGCCTGTAGTTCTAGCCACTTGGAAGGCTGAGGCAAGAGAATTGCTTAAGACTAAGAATTTGAGGTTGCTGTGAGCTGTGATGCCACAGCACTCTACTGAGGGTGACAAAGTAAGACTGTCTCAAAAAAAAAAAAGTGTTAGTGGAAAGACTATCTCAAGAAAAGAAGAGTTAGTGGGCCCGGAGGAGGTGGCTCACACTTAGCATTCTGGGAGGCCAAGACGAGTGAATTGCCTGAGCTCAGGAGTTTGAGACCAGCCTGAGCTAGAGCGAGACTCTATCTCTAAAAATTGTGGTGGGCACCTGTAGTCCCAGCTACTCAGAAGGCTGAGGCAGGAGGATCGCTTGAGCCCAGGGGTTTAAGGTTGCTGGGAGCTGTGACGCCACAGTGCTCTACAGAGGAGAGAAAATAAGGCTCTGTCTCAAAAAAAAATTGGAAACAGCCTAAATATGGTGAGTGGTCAAATTATGGTACATTTACTCGATGGAATATGTCACCATAAAAAAAGAATGCTATGCATGCTTCAAGGTCTCTCCACATCGGCATAGTTGACATTTGGGCCAGGTGACTCTTCATGGTGGGGCCTGTGCCACACATGGTGTTAGCAGCATCCCTGGCCTCTACCTCGCCTTGGCGTGATGATAGAAATGCGTCCAGGCATTGCCAAGTGTTCCCTAAGGGGTAAAATTACTGGCGGCTGAGAACCACCAGTCTACAGGCAGGGAAGTATAAAGATGTCCAAGACAGACCGGTAAGGGGAACAAAGTCACAGAACCAGATGCGTTCAAAGCATAATGCTGTCTGTCTTTGTAGACAAGGACAGAGAGAGAGCCACATGCTCACCGCGCTTTACTGAGGACCTAACCAGCGCCCGGAATCGTTTCTGGTGCTGGAGAAACAGCCATGAACAAATCTCTGCTCTATTGAGATTACATTCTCAGGGGAAAGACAGGCAATGAACCAGCAAATACGTCCCTGGTGTCAAGTGGAGATAAGTGCTGGGAAGAACTGCGCTGGCTGGCTCGGGGCCTAGGAAAGACATAGGGGCTGATTTAGAACAGAGGTTGGAGCTCTCTGACCAGGCTCTCAGCAGCAGTGAGCAGACAACTGCATGAACGTGAATGAGGAGCCAGCAGAGTGTGGAGAACAGGGCTCCAGGCAGAGAGGGAGTCGTGCAAAGGCCCTGGGGCAGGCCTGCGCCATGAGGGGGCATGTGGGCCATGCGGTCAGTTAGGCCTGGCAGTCACCAGGCACATGGCATTGATTGTATGTTTTGCTCAGCACAGATGGGGAGCCAGTCGGGATTCTGAGGGGAAGAAGGAGGTGGTCTGACTTAGGTGTTACAAGCATCATTTTGGCTGAGGATGGACCCAGGTGGGGGTGTTGCAGAGGAAGGGGGCATCGGGAGACTCTGGCAGTGCAGGGGAGGGCTTCAGGGACCTGGGGACCATCCTTCTAACTTGCTGTGCAAAGAGGCCATCAGAAGATGGTTGTGGAGGTTGCCAGAGAGTGGGGGAGGGAAGGAAGGAAGAAAAGGAGGAAAGGGGGGAGGCAGGAAGGAAGAGAAAGACGAGAATGTGGATTTTCGGCCAACAGACTTGCATTCGAATCCCAGCTCTACCACTTCTTAGGCAGCTTTCCCTCGGGGTGCCTCGGGTTCTTCTGCAACGTGGCTTAACAAGGCCACGTCTCTCAGAGCTGAGGATGACATAGGCCACCAATTAAACCAGGCCCTGTAACGCCAGGCAGCCTGGGAAGGGGTGCTTGCAGAACTGCCCAGCCCATTTTTCAGCGGCATCTCAGAGGCCTGGGACCCGGCTTGTGGCTGTGGTCTCACAGGAAGCCAGAGCCAATTTCTTCCCACCTGCAAGTGACACCTGAGATCCCAAGTTAATATCACCAGGACTTTTGGGCAGAACGACTATTGTCAAGAGGAGCCTTTTAGAATAACTTCCAAGCAGGGGCCAGGTGGTGAGGCCCCAGGGCGTGTTAGAGCCAGTGCTTCCCTCTGTCTGGTAGGACTCCCAGCTGCCCCCAGCTTGGTGTCCCCTCCCCAACAGCTGGTGTGCCCAGCGTACTCCCAAGGCTGGGTTTTGTGGCTGGGGTTTTCTTTCTCTCTCTCTCTCTGCCCACTAGTAACCCCAGCCCCCAAGGCCATCTCAGCACAATCCACTGGCAGGGTGGGGAGGCAGGGCCCTCCCCCGGCATCTGCTCAGGGCGCTGGTAAATCCTCTGAATCCACATTGCACCGTAGGGGATGCTTGGCTTACAGGAGGCCCTTGAGATGCTCCAGGGAAGCAACTCACAGGCTCGCGTTTTCCCCAGACACACTGCAGTGCCATGGAAACTGGCACAGGGACTCAGGCAGCTGAAGAGAATGTTCTAGAATCTGTAGAGGGCCTGGCAGGGGCGAGGGGCCCTGGAGATGGAGCCAAGTGCCTCTATCTTGGACTTTCAAGCCTCCAGGAACCTGCAGACCTCCTGTCCTGGCACCTGCTGTTCTGTCAGCAAAGGACCCAGCAGGTGGGGCGCCTGGGGCATATGGGGTGTGTAAGGCGAATGGCTCCCCACCAGCCCCCCCTGCTCCTCCATTTTGGACAGACAATGAGAACGTGCTTTGTTTGGATGAGATGCCAATCACCTTTAGATAAATACCTATATGTGGGACTTCTTTTGAAAAACAGAAGCTCTGGGAACACCCAGCCACCATTGGTGTGGGGGTGGCAGCTGCCCTCTCCGAGGGGCACATGCCCTCCTCTTGGCCACAGTCTCCACCTCTCCCTATTGTCTCCCTGGTGCCAGACTCCAGCCCTCCCTCCCTAACTCAGCAGGCCTTGGAGGCTGTGGTTCCTCCACTACTTCCTCCTCAGCCAACCACAGGCCAGAGGAGGGTCACAGCTAAGCAGGAGGTAGAACAGGCCACAGGAGGCCCTTCCCACTTAGAATAGGCAGGGACCTAGAGATAAGGGAAGAAGGAGGGGGGACATGCTGAGGCCTCAGCCACAGAAGTGGGAGCAAATGCCGAGGTGGGAGTGGACAGACAGAGGCTGTGCCCACAGAGAGATGTTCAGCCTCAAACATACACAGCTGAGCTCCAGAGGGAGAGAGCCCTGTGCTTCTCTCCAAAGGCTCCACCTGTCATCCGAGCAGCTTAAAATATGCATAAATACCCCCTTGGCAAAGAGTAGAAAGATGAATAATAAGAGACAAATCAGATTAGCGGTTACGGGGGGGGGGGGGGGGGGGGGGGGCGGGGGATCTGTTGGGCTGGGTGGCTGATGTTGTGTTTTTATGGGGGGCGGGGGAAAATCGTGGTGTGGT